>JAOEGS010010096.1:0-44644 GCA_025447755.1 Corythornis vintsioides
GCCTATTGATTAAACCTGTCATATTTAGGCTAAACTCTGCAGACTTGCATGGGGAGAGAGATAAGGATGAAGCAAATGTTAGGTTTTATCTCTTACCTGTCACTATTTAAACATTAACATTTTGGTGACCCTTTGCTTTCTGTTATCCAAACTGAAAGAAGTTATGAACTCAATTGTTTCTGCTCTTTTCACAAGAAGTTATGAACTCAATTGTTTCTGCTCTTTTCACTTGTTTGGTTTTTGGTTTTGTTTTTTTTTTTTGTTGTTTTGGGTTTTTTGTTTGGTTTGTTTTGGGTTTTTTCTTAATGCCATAATTAATTGAATGTAATATAAAAGAGCTGTTTATCTGAGGGAAATACCAATACCTCAGAGAAGTGACCTTCATTGCCAAGAGAGGGTAGGCTGGAGCTTTACTTGCTTATGAAAAACAGGGAATTCCAGCTCCCAGTAAAAAGGAACAGTTTTTGTTTTCAGAGAGGTGGAGACCTGGTCCCCAGTTTCAATTTTGTGAGACTCCTCCTTTTTAAGTATCTTGATCTTCAGCTGTTCCCAAATGGGTTCAACCTACTGTTGAAAAATACCACCAAAAAACAGGAGGTTTTCTGTTAGAAGCTTAGTGATTCCTGGGTATGCACACACAAAAAACATATCTGTGATTTTTATTTTTTTTTTTTGTAAGTACCAGGAATAACTAATAAAAGATGACTAAACTATGTAAATAGAATAGGAATTTCTGCAATGCAGCATGAGGAGTACAGTAGTGCCTGTACTCCCAGTGCCTGAGACCAGCTGAATGTTATCATTAAGGGATGAAAAACTAAAATAATAATTAAAAAAAAACTAACAAAGTGTGGACTTGGAACAGATCCTACAAAATCAATAGAGAAAGAGGAAATGGAGATAGAGAACTTGCCACCAGCTGCACCAGGAGTTCTCAGCTAAGCAAGGGGGAATAAAAGGCATAAAATCTCAAAAGGAACAGGAAGGTTTCCAGAAGATGTTCTCCAGATTAAGCTGTTTGGGTCTTAAGCTTGTAAATTATCATTACCTGCCTTTTTCATTTTTTTTGAGTTAGACTCAAACACTCTCATTCTGCAGCAGTTTTCTAATAGGACAGAGCTGCAGACACATCAGTTTTTCCAATGCATTTCTGTCTGAATGTTTTCTTCAAGGGATTGCTACAAAACCAAGTATCCAGGAGATGAGAATCACTAGTAAGATACACAAACTATAGGGAACATGAACCTATCTGAAAAGAAGCCTCCACATCATATCAGAGACCAAATCATCCTGTTGCTTTAGCACGCTTGAGTACTCCAAGTCATCTTTAAGCACTCATTCTTCTGTCTGTAAGGGAGTAAAATACTTTTTGAGTTACTAATTCCAAGTTCTTGTTCCTTTCAGATTACTCCTGGAAAACCAAAGCTGCTCGTGCTCCTTTACCAGGTCCTCCTTTCAGTTCAGCTGCAAAAAACTTGAACACGTTAACCCGCCCTCCGACAATCCACACAGTACATGGAAGAACTGACTGGGTGGCCAAATATGGAGGAAACAGATGAAGATGCCATTCTCTATAGATATTACAGGAGTGGTGTTCAGTTCTCCTGCACTGGAAACCTGAAATGCCTCTTTGCTCTTTTCCTAAGACTATGCAATACTACAGAAGAGGAGAAAAAAGACCTTTGTTTTCTACCTGTACAACACCACGACAAGGACTGGCTATGAAGTAGGACTTCTTTTATAGTGTGTAACAAATATTGCCAAAACTACAGAGAAGTAGATTTCACTTGAGATTTTTCTACAGGTGCATGTCTGTCCTTCTAGTCTTCAAACAACTGTTGGTCCAACACAACACCCACTGTTGGTATGTGCTTGAAGCAGCCAGAAGCAGGGCTGAGGCCAGGCAGCACCAGGCTTTCAGGGTACTAGGCTCGTTCCTTACCAGAGAGTGAAAGCACAGACTGGGATTTCTGAAGACCACCACACTCCTACAAGGATTCCAGAACACACTTGTACCTAAGAGTTAGTATGGGGTATAAATCTACATTATAGCAATGAGAACCTAACTCCCTGTGGGTAGGACAGAAGCAATCCACTGATAAATCCTACACAAGGAAGGTCTGAAAACTTGGCCCATATATGGCTATAAAATGATACAGCAATACTGGAAAACAGACTGTTATGAAAACAAAACCACTAAAGAATGCTGAACTTAGCTCACCAAGCTGTAGTGAAACCTAAACCACAGTTCTAATTAACTTAGGACCATTTTTTGTTTGAAGACCTGTGGAGATTTATACCTGTCCTGGCAAGAGAGTGTCATAGTGACACTTTAAGGAGCCTGTATTGCTGCAGCCTGTCAGTTGTTTTAGAAGTAAATGAGCTAAAAAGTCATAAAGGATCAGTAAACTGCTGTTTCTACATGTCTTTGAATGAGCAAACTCAACTACAGTAGTTGAATCAATTACCCAAAGGAGGATATTTGGGCTGTTCTTCAAAAACATCACTTTCTGGTTTAGATCTTAAAGGCCACCTTAGGTACTTTGGAAGCACACACAAGGTTTAATAATGCAATACCTCACTGTTTATATGCTCCTTCAGTACTTTCCCTGGCTTCTGTGCTAAGTTACACAGTAATAACCCACAAAGGATCTTGCAATGTACAATAAATTGTTTTTAGGTTGTTGAGCTAGGCTATTTCTGTTAAAAACTGTGGTTAGAATAGATGCTTTAGACTTAGTAGTTACATTAAACCTGCCATTTTTAAGTACAAAATGTGTATGTTCTTTAAAGATGTAAAGCTGTTAATGTTTACTTTTAAGCACTGTAAAAAAAAAAAAGTATTTCTATGGTTTTATAACTGCATATAAAAATTTTAATTCCTCTTGTTGTCCTAATGTGCCATACTTTATGGATTACATTAACTCCCTGGGAATCAATTCAATCTAAAAACAGTTATTTTGTTATGAAAACTATACCTAAAAGAAAATGCCACTTGAGTGTTAGAAGAGCTATACAGGCATAGAAACATCTGGTTAGTGATACATTAGAGAGTTTAATTCCATTGCCATTAGTCTAGGTTTGAGTATTTCTCATTCCCTTAGTACTGACAGCTGTCTCTATGCTATTTCAATGCATCTACATTTACCTGTAGCATGTATCTGTAACTGGCTCTGGAGTGAAGGACAACATCAGAGTTTCTGTAACAGGCATAAATGCACTGGGTTTATAATGGAAAAAACCCCACTCTAGTACATGACTTAGTTAAAAGCAGAGTCTGGTTAAGGAATTAACTAATAATGTGTCCATAGCTCACATGTGTTTAATTCACCTAAAGCAGAAAAATAAATAGGTACTATTTCTGCCATGAACTAGAGCTAGCAGAAACATGCTGTCCTTGCCTTTTGCTAACCAGTGTTGAAATAGCTTTGACAGAACTCTAACAGCCTTCACTTGTCCCTTACCAAAGTACAAGCATTAAGAAAAAAACAAACAAAAAACAAGAGTTAGAAGCTAAGAGGCTTTTGTACAGTCATTTTAACTCTGAGATTCATTGATACACCTTCGACTGTTAGTGCAGAAATACCATCTAATGCTTAAATTTAGTATCTGCTGATACAGTTTCAAGGGGGTAAAAAGTGCATAAAGCTAAAGCTTTTCTCTCCTCCTTTCATATGAATGATGAATTATATGAATGTTTTCAGCGGTAACAAGAGTTCTACCAGACAAGCTTCTGCATTTGGAAGCTCATCCACCAGCAGCAAGGCTTAACCCTTTGGTTTTAGAGGTTATCAGTCCAGCTCCCTGCTTTCTAGTGTCTTCTCTCCATTAAATGAAAACTGCAGCCCCAATTTGCAAGGTACCTGATTTGAGACCAGTGTTAAACAGGTGGAAAACTGCTGCATCATGGCCGTTCTCATTTTACTGCAGGAGACAACTGCTTCACAAGCAATAAGAAGAGGCAAATAACCTGGTCAGTAAAGAGAAATGTGTTAAATGTTGATGTCTGGCTTAGCTTTTCAAGCTAAAGCAAAGCCCTTCAGACACCTGCCCACCAGAGTAGCATCTACGGCCTTGGATTAGGCACTTTTAAGAAGATTAATTGTAACCAAACCATCTGCTGTCCTGCACACCCCTTGTTTCCATGCAGGCAGGCAAGACTGCAGTAAATCCAGGTGGGCACCTGAAGCTGGACTCTGCAGGATGATGAATAAGGGCTATAGGAAGGTGCCACTGAGTATTGGTCTTCCTTAAATCTCACTGCCTGTGCTCAAGCCAGCTCTGATTCAAGATGTGTGGCCTAGGACTAGGCTGCTGAGACCCTCACTGGAGCTGTGCCATGTGCCTGTTGATCTGGAACCTAACCTGCTTGACTTGGCATCCCAGTCTGACCTCAGAGCTGCCTCGTGGCTGTGCACTGCTGGCAGAGCCTGGCTGCTTCCACCAGACAAGCTCTGTGCCTCCCCCTCGGGTGACACGAGGTCACTGCCCTCCTTGTTCTGCTGTGACAAGGAAGCAGGGAAGGAAAAGCATGATGTGTCACCCTCCTGATACTGAGAACTCTGAAACACTCCAGAATCTCACCACTCTAACAGATCAGCCCCAGTGTTTCCATCTCTCCAAGCACCAAAGATGAAAGGCTGAGAAAAAGGAAGCTCAGGATTTGTGCAGAAAGGTACGTGAGTTAAATGAGACCAGAAATGGGATATGTTACTATCCACGTGTAGCTCCCAGGATTATTTCTGTAGGGCAGGTTTATATTTAGAATTATTTCAGGGATCAAGGGAATCAACTGAGGACAAAGACTGATCAACTGAGCAGTTATTTCCAGTATTTATATAAAAACTTCCACAAAGCTTTTTTCAGACTTCAAGTAGATGATTCAGGACTCAAACAAAAACAAAAAATTCCCACCAAACACTTAAATCACTCCAATCTAACACTTGTCTGAGTGCATGGTCTGTATGCTTTTGTTGTCTACAGCTGCCCCCAGTTCTGGAATTTTTATATTTACAGGTAACTAAATTCAGGGAAGGGAATAGAGATTATTTATGCAATTGGTGTTCACAAATATATCCAGACACAAAGACACCAAACTCTATCAATCCAGGTGAACAATTAAAAGAAAAAAATAGTTGTGTGGAATGCAATATTGTAATAATAATTTGTTTATTTAGAGTATTTATTAGAATTTAATTCTCATTAAATGCAAGAGCTATGTTTCCAATTCAGCATTTCCTACCAAAGCATATTGTTTTTTTAGTTAGGAATAATAATCTGTAAAAGTGAAATGAATTACATTTAGTTGGGCACTTTTGCTTACAAGTAATTGCAAGTAACAGGTTTGCATTTGTTGCATTACAGCAGAACCTTAACAGCCTGTTCCATGATTGTGTTTTGTGGGACCAGGTTCTAACACCCAGCACTGAGAGAACAAAATCCCTGACTGACAGTCATGACCAGATAAACAGGCAAGGAAATGGAGAAGTGACATAATAAGCACATTTGTTATGTTAATTGCTAGGGACAAAATGGCAACTCCTATTCCCTTGGTTTAGAGGCACAGATGGACATTTCAGCTTCCATCCTGCAACTGGCTGCATGCAAGGGCCGAGAGGGCTCTGCCTGCAGCAAGCAGCAGGGTCAGAAGCTAAGCTAGTGCTACACTCATATTTACTTGCTTCCCAGTGCAGAGGATATTAAGACAAATACCATTTTGGAAGACATGCCCAGGGCTTTCCATGTCAGTCCAGTGAAAGCACAACGTGCACACGTTAGGATAGGAGGGATGCCATGCACAGGCAGCAGAGCCTTTTCTGCTTTTGTGTGGCACTTTCAGGCTTCTCAATCTTCAAGTGACTTGACACAGACTTAAAGAGGCTTTTCCATGATCTGCATTCCAAGCCGTCCAACCATCAGTAAACTGTTGAAACAGAAGAGCTGTTGTAAGACATGCTCAGATGTTAAATAACATGCTTGGACATTAAATAAAATTATTATTCAAAAATACAGACAAGAACAAAAAGACAGGTGACTACCTGGCACCAGCAATGATCCCAGGCATTGCTTTTCTGGTGTTGTAGAATCTCATTCCCATGACAGCAGACAAGGTTCCAGATGCCACTGTTGAAAAGAAGCCCAGGCAGAGCCATTTGAAAGAGAAATATCAGCACTTGGACATTTAGCAGTGCCAACCAAGCAGGCCAAAGTCTACAGAACACAGGAATGCCTCCCTCCTCTCCACAAGAAAGCTTATGCAAACATTTAACTATTTTTACTTAGTATAATATTGATTTACTTAATTATAACAGTAGAGCTGTTGGAAGCTCCTCAGCAGCTTTGGAAACTCAGGAGAAGCAAGTATCTCATCAGGATTGAGGCTACTGTCTAATGGCCCACAAGCTCCAATCCTCTGGGAAGATCACTGACTCTCTCCTCAGTTTATCCTTATTTGCAGAAGAATGAGTAATACAGACAGGTGCAAAACTGCCAGAACAGTGACAAAGTTCACTATGCAGGACACAAATATCATCACAGTCCCCATTTCTCTGTAGCATTCTGAACTGGAAGGTGGCACTAAATACTGCAAGTTGAAATAAAACACCTCCACTTGAAAAAAAAAACCAAACAAATTAGCAAACAGAAGGTGATCTAAGGGATCAAACTGAAAGAACCACTAATGCTTACACATTGCTCCGAATTAGTCAAGTCTGGAAAACAAACCCCATTAATATTCACACAGAAGTTACAGGGTTGTTTCTTCCAAGAAGAAAGGCAGGTGGGGGTGTTGTACACTTGTTTCTAAAGCTTCAAGTTCATTTGCATCAGACAGGGAAAAAAGTATTCTGAAGGTATTCTGTCAATGTTCTTTTTCTCGCTGTCTACCCACGATGTCCTGTGACCAATCTAAAGCTCAGCAGGAGCCACAGCCACACAGCACAGCAGGAGGAGGAAGAGCTGAAGAAAGAGGTGCACTAGGCTGGCACACAACACTGCTTTCAAGAGGGACACTTGAAATTGCTTCATGCACCACACTGGGATATACAGAAGCTGCTCATCCTGTCATGACACTGCCTAGAGACTTGTGCTGGAGATGCACAGCCACTCCCACAGCAGAATCATAGGTTGGGTTGGAAGAGACATTCAGGATCATCAAGTCCAACTATTAACCTAGCACTGCCAGGGCACCACTAACCCATGTCCCTCAGCACCACAGCCTGAAAACCCTCCAGGGATGGGGACTCTACCACTGCCCTTGGCAGCCTGTTCCTCATGTCCAACCTAAACCTCTCCTGGTGAGAGACCATTTCCTTCTGTCCTACTGCTTGTTACTTGAAAGAAGTGACTGACCCCACCTGGCTCCAGACTCCTTTTCTCCAGGCTACACAACCCCAGAATGCCACAGCAGAAGACAGGGTTCACAAATAGCAACTTTGCTTCATGTTGAGCTGGGGTTTACATTTCATTCCTTACTAACAAGGCAGCTTGGTCCTCTGTGGTATCTACCCAATGTTTCATGAAGTCTTTCAGCACATTACATGATCAAGTTCTAGGAGTTTTTAATAGTCACAAATCCCTGTAATGCTATACTATCAAAATACTAACAATACTATAGTGTGGTCAAAGAAGTAGAAGGAACCTCAAGATGCCTTCAAGGCTAAACTAGTGCCCAAACACAAGATCAGTTCCTGACATAATGGTTTAACCAGTAGTCCTGCCACTACTTACAACATATGTACAAATAAAAGGGCACAGATCATCTGAAAACATGACAGAAAAAAAGGTTACTATTCTTACTGCTGCCAGTAATGCTCAGGACTTGGGTGCCAAGCAAACTTACCCAGGGAAAGCCACACATTCTTTGGATCTTGGGACTGCTGGTAAGCGCCTAGTCCTGCTAAGCCACCAAAGAGAAGACCAGCAGCTAGAGAAGGGACGCTGCCTTGTGTAAAATGAAATATAAAGCAGTTAGTAAAAGAATTAAAAATAAAACAAAACAGGTAGTCTGCAAAGGGAAAAAAAAAAAACAAACAAAAACAAAAACAAACACTTGCTGTTCTGTTACTAAAACAAATCATAGAATCCCAGCATGGAAGGTACCTCTGGAGATCATCTAGTGCCAACCTCTGCTCCAGCAGGGTCACCTAGAGCAGGGGGCCCAGCATCACAGTGTCCAGGCAGGTTTGGAATCTCTCCAGAGAAGGAGACTCCACAGCCTCTGGGCAGCCTGGGCCAGGCTCTGATACCCTCACACCAAAAAAAGTTTCTCCTGCTATTTAAATGGAACCTCCTGGGTTCCAGTTTGTGTCCTGGGCCCCTTGTCCTGTCATTGGGCACCACTGACAAGAGTCTGGCCCCAGCCTCTTGTCCCCAGGGGCCCTTAGCTCTTGCTCAGCATTGATCAGCTCCCCTCTCAGGCTGCTCTTCTCCAGCTGAACAGTCCCAGGGCTCTCAGCCTTCCCTCCACAGAAACTATCTGAACAGAAGACACGGGAGTGGTTGCTCTTATTGGCAAGATCCTTTGCAGACCTTCGCTGAGCAGCGTTTCCACTCAGCGGTTTTGCGGACGTCCCTCCCCCGCAGCGGACTGAGCGGAGGCGGCGTCTCCCGGGAGGGGAGCTCGGAGCGCCGGGGCCTTTCCTCCCGAGTCGCTCCGACACCCGCCGTGGCGGGGCACAGCGGACAGGACAGGGACAGACCCCGGCACCTACCTGCCTTGGCGTAGCCGACCACTCCGCCCGTCGCCACCAGCGCCGCGTAGCCGAAGGCCAGCCAGTCGTACTCCATCTGCGGCAGCGGAGGCTGGAGCAGCAGCGCCTGGCCCGGCCCGGCCTGGCCCTCCCCCGGCCTCGGCTCGACCTTGGGCCGTCCTCCCGCGATGGCAGATCCACCTCCCCCCGGAGATCCCGCCCGCGACGGTGACGGGCAGCCGGGGAGAGGCTGAGGCCGAGGCAGGGGCTGGTGCCGGGCTAGCTGGGTGCGGGAGACGCTTCCCGCTGCTGCGGCTCCACGGAAGTCAAGGTCTTTAATCGCGGGTTACCCGGGTAAAACAGGCCCGGCTTCAGGAAGAATAATGGCGTTTTTTGCCAGTTAATACTACAGTAGGAAGTCGGAAATAAAACCAACCCACCTCCTCCCTTCCTTCCCAGGCTCAACATCTCTCCAGGGGAGTGCAGCCGGTCCATAGAGCTATTACCCTGCTGTCACTGTGGGGTCCATGCCGTGGTGGACACTCCTGCACAGGGGCAGAGTGGAAAAGGCTTGGTAGTCAGCAGCTGGCTGAAGATGAGCCAGTGTGTGCCCAGGTGGCCAAGAAGTTCTCCAGCATCCTGGCTTGTGTCAGCACTGGTGTGGCCAGCAGCACTAGGGCAGGGATTGCCCCTGTACTCAGCACTGGTGAGGCCACACATCAAAAACTAGGTTCAGTTCTGGCTCTCTCATTGTAAAGACACTGTAAGAGGCACTCAGGCAGACTGTGAAGTGCTCATCCCTGGAGAGAGGTAACACAGGATGGGACACAACCCTGAGCAAGTTGCCATTCTTTGACAAAGGGGTTGGACTTGGTGGTTTCCAGAAGTCCTTTGCAAACCTGGTCCATGATTCGATGTGACACAAGCTCTGTGAAAGGGGTTCCAGTTTCCCAACTGATCTCTACCTCCTTCCTTCCCAACTGTGCTTTGAGAACTCAGCACTGAGGTTTGTGCTTGTGACAATACCTTTTAAGTATTTCATAGAAAGGACAGTTTCATGAGGCCCACCTGACAGAAGCAGCAAATTGCCTTCTGACCCCTGGCAGAGCCTGTTCATTAATGTGTACCCAAAGTACACATTAATGTACCAATTAATGTACTTCACCAAACTTGGTGAGTTTCAAGGCCTACCTTGAATACTCTTGTCAGGCTTTCACTAAACAAGCAAACCAAACCCAAAAAGGGCCACCCACTTACTGCATTTTTATGAGCTCTGTGGTGAACCAGCAATTTGCTGCTAGTTGTGCAGACCCAGAATTCACTGACTTTTGGAAGTTTTACATCTGGGCTGTTGGAAGATAATTGATTCCCAAGTGACAGGGAAAGCAGTGCTGGGTTCTTTTTTAATATACTGAACATTGGAGATGTTAGGGAATGGAGAAAAAGCATTGCAATATCTAGATGTCCTGGTTTTGCTGGGACAGAATCCTGGGCCAGCCATGGTCTGCAGGCCATCAGTAGTTTGGAGTCAGCCAGTCAACAGCAGCTGAGCTGAGTTGGCCACAGGTGTGTCCCAAACCAGGAATGGCCTGCTAGTATAAAGGGGGAAAATTGGCAAAGGTGGGGCTTTCTGTTTGGGTTTCTGATCCTGCTCTGGATTCTCCTGACCCTGCTCCTCTTACTTCTCCAAGGATGCTTTTCTGTCTATTGTGACTGCTGTACCTTTGCTGGGCTGAGTATAACTTTATATACTTTATATTAATGTCAGTTTATCTGTTTCATTAAATCTGTTGTTGTTTCAATGCCTGTGTGTCCTCTTCTGATCTCTGCACTCTGCTATGAGGGGTCATCAGGTGATATAGTATCTGCTAGAGTTTAGTCCTGGATATGGGATGAGTGTGGACAGTAGATACACAAGTTGGCAGGGTCTCGGAGATGCTGCTACGTGAAAATATCTTTAGTGTTAGGAATGCCCAACAAGTGAGGACTGGAGGCTGAGAATTTTAATTAACCAAAATAAATCTTAATCTCAAAATGATGACAGCATATGCAGGTGTCCTTGGCATGACTTCAGAGCTTTGTCCAGGGAGGGTCCTGAGCCCTTCCAATAATGGTGACTGCACAGCCTCCCTGTGCAGCCTGTCCTGCTTTCACTGTCCTCAGAGTCTAAAGGTTGTGGGTTCAATCTCTGGAGAGATTCAGAACCCTCCTGGATGTGATACTGGGCAACCCAGCAGGATAGTTGGACCAGATGATCCCCAGAGGTCCCTTCTGACCCCCACTGTTAGGTGGTTGCACATACCTTACATCTTGTTTTTGGCTTCTTGGGAAAGGTGTATCCAAGTCTTTAGAAACTCAATGAGCAGAAAGGCATCCAGTGGTTTGTCTGAGCAAGTCAAACTGACTTCAGCAGAAAGCCTGACTTGCTTACAAGCCCTATTAGAGAAAACATGTCCTTTGCATGTCCCATCCTGGTTAGTGTCTCAGTGAGCAACTGAAAACTTTGCTGTTCATGCTAATTCAGAAGAGTACTAGATAGAGCTGGATTTTTTCATCTTGCCATAAAATAATGACGAGGGAGTGAGATGAGCTGCTCAGAGCACAAGCTCCCTCCATGGAGAGAGCAACCACAGTTCATGAGCTGAATCACTGTTTTCCACAGGAGTCTAACCCTCCTTAAGGTCCTTCCTACCAGCCACCTCCTCCAGTTCTTCATCTTTTACTGCTGTTCCAAAGTACTGCTGGTGCTGTTTGGTCTCTTTGGTTTAGATATTTCAGTTTGGGGGATACTCAGCTTGTTAGAGCAAGGGGCTGGAGGGGGGGGCTAGTTTTAGACCTCTCTCAGGTTGAACACCCTAAAACTCCTGCCTTAAAAGAATAGCTCTCTGAAATACTTATCTTTTCAGCTGCAACTGTTGTGGCAAGTTAGCAAAGCTCCCTTCTCATGTCCTTCAACAAAATAAATTGTATTTCCACCAAAGTTCTGCCCTGGATGTAAATTCTTGGTGCTTTTCTTCAGGGATCTCCATTATTAGGTGTTGGCAGCTATACATGCAGGATAAGCTGACTCAGGCAGATCCTGCCTGTTCAGACCCTTCCCTGGGGGGTACCAGCCATGCTTCAGGATGTCTGAATATGATGTGTTGTCATTTCTGAACTGCTGTGGTTTGCAATGCAGTTTGTTAAAAGACCCTGAAATGAACAATGGATTAATAAAGCTGGTGGTAAATTGTTGTTATTCCAGAGGTACTTTTTCATCAGTTGCTCAGAAGAGAGGCAGGAGAGCATCACATAATTTGCTTGGAATGGGGCATCCTGATTTTCCCTGTGCTGCTGACCAGGTCACTGAACAGTGCTGCTAAAATGCCAAGTAAATACAACCATCATAACTACAGGAAGCATTCACAGTTTGGCTTCCTTGCTTTGTTATTTAGGACATGATCACCTGAAAAAGGACATCTGAAAGGAGGTTGGAGCCAGGTAGGGTTGGTCTCTTCTCCCTAGTAACAAGTTATAGGGCAAGAAAAAATGGCCTTCCCCTTGAGGGTTGTCCGGGTTGCCTAGGGCAGGGGTGGAGTCCCTGTAATCCCTGGAGGGGTTTCCAAGCTGTGGAGATGTGGTGCTGAGGGACATGGGTTAGTGGTGACCTGGCAGTGCTGGGGTAATAGTTGGACTTTGACAAATCTTAAAGGTAATTTTCAATCAGAACAATTCTGTGATTCTATGATAGATACCTATACTTTTATCTTCTGTTTCCCATACTAAAATGTTCCTGATCACTGTTGATCTTTTCTCTGGGGCACATGGTGATTGTGTGCTTTGAAGAATTATGTAGACTCAGTAAGGGGAAATCTGCAGAGATATTTGATTGCCTCCCTCTAGTGGCTGTTATTTCGGAATAAAACCAGGACTGTGATGAAGTGAACCCCAGTGGTGAGGAATTGCTGAGTTATTGCCAACGCTCAGGTACTGCTCTCTCAGTCCTGAGAATGTTTATCTTGTTGCTTCCTACCCCCCTTTCCACCTCTCTCTCTGTCTGTACACATCACAATCTAAGGACACTGATAGACCAAAATCTATGTTTAAAGTTTCTTTTTATTTCTTTTTTTCACTTCTGTTAGTTAGCCAAGTAAGACAAATATATAAGCCTCTGCTTTTCAGACTGAGAAGGGCTCCAGTGCCTAAAAGCCTATTTGTTTTTTCTAACCACACCCAAGATGTTGGGTTTTTTTCTCTTGCAAGCCTTGTCTGACACAGGTATTTAAATAACAGGTAAGATTTGGGAAGTGCAGTTTCTTTATTCCATTTTCACGACTTCATCAGTTGTCTGCAGTGGGTATCAGCATCTTTGACCAAATAGTATCCATATGTCTCACCAGCAGTTGGTTTACAGCCAGCAAGGTCTTAAAAGCAGGGACTTGTTACCTTTTTGCTTCCAAAATGTGAAAACATCTCTTTTAGATACAAGAAGTGCCAGGAATGGGTGGCTCTGTATTTTTATAAGGATAAAAGTATAGCAAGACAAAAGCTGAGGCTGGAAAACAGCCCATTAAAAATGGCCAAAGTTCAAAGCTCCTCTAGCTTCAAGAGGAGATTTGTCCTGGTGCCTTTTGGCATCTTCTGGTGTTAAGTGGAAGGTGAGGTTTGCAGGTGGTGTGACACAAGCTGACCTGAGCTGCACCTACAGAACATGCTGCAGAAACTTGTCTCATGAGTTTATGCTTTTAGCACAGCAGAAATTAAGAAACTGAGTCTTATGAGGGGTGGCTGAGGGAACTGGTGGTGTTTAGCCTGGAGAAAAGGAGGCTCAGAGGAGGGAGGCCTTGCTGGCTACAGCTCCCTGAAAGGACTTTGGAGTTGAATGGGGATCAGGCTCTTCTCCCAAGTAAAACACAATAGGATAAGAGGAATTGGCCTCAATTTGCACCAGGGAAAGTTTAGGTTGGATATTGTGAGGCTTGTCAAGTTCTGTCCCAGGCTGCCCAGAGCAGTTGTGGAGTCCCCGTGAGGCCTAGAGGGGTTTCCAAGCCATGGAGCTGAGGGACATGGGGCAGTGGTGCCCTGGCAGTGCTGGGGGAACAATTGGACTTGATTCTAAATGTCTCTTCCAACCTAAGTGATTCTGTGATTCTCTGAAGAGTGCTGCTGCTGTTCTCCTGACTGCTTTTATTAATGTTTTAGCCTGGAGTTTTCCTAGCTAAAAATACCAGTTGGGTTCCACCTGAACCTCACTCTGGGACAAAGTTCTCTGCCGATGCCTCAGCTCCAGGCACTCCACAGTCAGGGGATATGTTCTGAGCTCAAACTTATTTGCAAACATACAGGTGGAGTTAAAAAGCCACTTGAGGTCACCAGTTCCATAGACACAAATCCCTCTGACATAATGGCCTGCCAAAAGAAAAAAAAAAAAAAAAGAAAAAGGAATGTCAAAATCAAGGATCCAAATAATTGTTTTTGTGAAGTTTGATCTGTAAAGCCACTGTAAATAGTCTTCTACACAGCAAACATGCTCAAAGCTCTACTGGATGTGCAGTGGGATTAAGTATGAACAATGGGATAAAATGAAAAAAGCTCCTTCAGAATCACCAATGATCAAAGTAAGGAGATAGATCAGAAGTGTTACTACTTGAGACTTTCCCAGGCAAGGCTGAAACACAGCAAAGGGGATTTTCCTTCTTTCAGTGAAGAGAAAATGATACTTATGCTAGATTTTCCACTGTCTAGGTGTGGTGCTGAGGGACATGGGTCAGTGGTGCCCTGGCAGTGCTGGGTTAACAGTTGGACTTGATGACTTTAAAAGTCTCTTCCAACCAAAACAATTCTGTGATTCTGTAAAATTTGTGATGAAGAAATGACTGTTCCAGCTTTCTCACTGTTTGTGGCTCCTATCCTTCACATACAGCCTATGAAGGAGATGAGTCCTTTTCCATGGCTTCTCTCCAAGGAAGTGCTGTCTGAAAACTGTCTCACACTCTGGTTAAAGGCTGCACAGGAAAAAGTTGAGTATTTGCACTTTATGAACAGGAAGAATAGGAGGAAAAAAATGTCCACAGTACCATGACAACCCCCGTGGCTCTCTTCCTTGTCAATCCACTTCACTGCTCTCAGGTCCCCTTCCCATGAGGCGTTGGGCATGGAGCCTGGGACACCTGCATTTGGGTGACAGGAGATTAATTGTCCTGGTTAACCATGATGCTAAATGGGATAATTTTCCAGTAGCTCTGTAAAGCACTATTTCAACTGGTGACTGAAGCACACACAAGAAGCATTTTGGTGCTGAAACAGTGTCATCATCCTAACCATGGTGTTAAAATAAAGGTGGAAGCAAAGTAAGGTTTTGATTTAGGGTTTTTTTTGTTCCCTTCGTAGATGGCAACAAGTTCAGTACCTCTGCAGTTTGTATAACCCAACAGCTATTTTGATTGTGAGCTTGAAGAAAAGTGCAGTGAAAGACAAAAGAGCCCCTAAAGGCTCTGTATAATGTCAGGGGGATGGGGGTTTGGGTTTTTTTGATAATTTAGAGGGGAAAAAAGATTAAACATCAGCATTTTTCTTCTGTTTGCTTGCTTTGCTCTGTGTTTTTAAGGATTGCTTGTTCCTGAAAAGTAAGGAAGCTTGTTTGCAAGTACAGAGTCATGACTTTTCTATCAGATGCAGAAAGATACAACAGTAGAACCATCAGAGCACTTTGTCACAAAGAGGTGTGTGGCAGCTGAAACAGAACATGATTATTTTATTTCTTTCCCTCTGTATATCAGGCTCTTATCAACTAAAAAACAGTTCCAAAATGTGTGGGTTTGTCCTGGAAAAAAAAATAATCAGAAAATATTAATCTTCTGCAGAAAGCATTAAGCTAAAGATAACACTTTATAGAAGACAAACAGAAGCAGTGGTGGCAGGGGATAAGTGCTGTAAAGAGACTGGGATGTGCATGGCCATCCCAAATTAAACCTGAGCAGAACAGATGGCAGTAAAGTGTGGATTCAGAAAATGCTGACGGGGGGGAAAGCAGCAAGATGACAAAACAGGAACGACTCCAGGATGTCCACAAAAACACTGGAAGGCACTGCCTTCCAGGAAAACAAAACTACTGACTTCACAGGATTTACTGCCTCCCAAACTGAGTAAATTAAGCATTTTTGTAAGTTAATTAAGGAGTGAGGGAGAGTGTAGCTCAGCACCAAGGGAAAAAGAAAGGAATTATCACATTTTCCTTTCAATATTTGTTTGTGCGACTGATTTCAGTTTCTGCAGCATTCTGGGGTCCTGATCTTATAAAGATGGTTTGTCTGAAAAGTGGTGCTGATGGTGAAAGGCCTGATGTCAAGGGGACTTGTGGCCCATGGGCCAACCCTGCCTTTTGGTGGTGGCTGCCACAGTTGCAACCCTCTTAGCTGCATGAGAAGTCCCAATTGTGGACACAGGGCTTCACTTCCAGATTCATCCAATTTATTTTAGTCCTTTTTGTGTTTTCCAACAGTAAATTAGAGTCATTTTGGTTGGTTCCTTTGTTTTCCAAATTGTCATATTATAAAACTGCAAGGGAAATCAAGGAGTTAAGCTGGCAGTGCTAGGAGGGTGGAGAGAAGCTGATGAGCCAATACAGGTAGGATGGAAATGGTCACCTGTTAACCATGTGCAGCAGCAACAATTTGTCTGAAGGGTCTTATAAGACAGCATGCAATAAGGATTTGCTCTGAAATACTGTTTTCTCTGTTTTCTTGTTTGTCCTGCAAAATGAGTTCTCCCATCTGTCCATGTGAGGGATGTGGCTGGTAAGGATACAGGAGAGTTCTCAGAAAAAACAATATAGAGGAAAAAAAACCCACCACGCCCTCCTTAAATATGTACAAAGGTTAAATTTTGTGTTTGGTGAGCATAATTTTTCATTTCAGTGGGATATAAGAATGCAAAAATATGTGTGGAGGGGTGAGAGTTTGACTCTAACTCAAGATAGTCAAGCTTTCAAACGGGGGGGGGGGGGGAAGCTTCTTTAAAACTACTTCTTTCAAGACAGTGCTCTGAATTCAGGCATCTTGAGATGGCATCTTGAGCCATTAGGCTGTTGGCAGTCTTGAGATCATCACACTTCAGATATTCAGTTTTGGGCCCCTCACTTCCAAAAGGACATTGAGGGGATGGAATGTGTCCAGAGAAGGTCAATGAAGGAGGTCTAGAGAAAAAGTCTTCTGAGAAGCAACTGGGGGACCTGGGATTGTTTAGCCTGGAGAAAATGAGGCTTGAGGGGGACCTTCTGAATCTTGACAACTCCCTGAAAGGAATGGTGCTGAGGGATGTGTTTTAGTGGTGACCTGGCAGTGCTGGTTAACAGTTGGATTTTATGATTTGATGATAAATGCTGAAGGAGGTGCTTCTGAGCTGTTATTGACCCATAAACTAACTCTGCTGTCTTTGGCAGGGTTGCAGTCCTGCATCAGAGGAGCTGAACTCTACAGGGTTGTTCAGGAGACAACTGCTTCTTGGAGCAGGAGGGAGCTGTACCTGTGGGGACATGCTGGGTGCCAAGGACAACCAACAGGAGAGTTGCTCTGCAGGAACCACCAGTGCCCACCTCAGCACAGCTCTGGATCTTCCAACTGCCAACCCAGCTGCCCAGGTGGGTGTTGGCTTCCAGGTTTGTCTCTCAACATGTGTAGCAGAGCTTTAGGTGTGGTCAGATGAATTTGCTTGTAGGTAAAAGGAGGGGACAGGTTCAGGTAGCCTGACTGGAGTTCCCCCCTAGCAGAATCAAGGGCTGTTGGCAACTCAGCATCTGGGAATGTCAGGAAGCCTCTGTTACTGCAGCTGAACTGAAATTTAGTAGGTTACATGCATGAGTTGTGACAGACATTACCTGATGCCAAAATCTAGAAAGAAAAAGAATTCTTCCTTAAATTACTCCCATCAGAGTCTGTTCCTCAAGGTGTTTTGCTGCTTGAAGCTTATTACGCCTCTGTGTGGTAGCTATAAATATCAAGGAGAATCAAGTGAAGGAACACAAGCCCATTTATTAGCTGTGGCTTTCCAGAAAGACTTCTTGAAGACCTACCCCTCCTTATCCCATCATCACTGAGCAGCACTTTAGTGAGAAGCAAACAAGTGGTTGAGAAGCAAAGTGAAAGCTGCACTTACATTCCAATGACTGTGAATTGCACAGAGACCAGACCCTGTTTTAAGTTGTATCTTCTCAGATGGACTATATCTGGACAGTAGATAAGAGGACAAGAGTAAGTTTTCAGGACATTCTGCCACTAAGAAGGTTGTTTTGAGTTAACTGTGACTGTGTTGCAACCTTCCCTTCAGCAGGTTTTTCAAAAGGGGAAGGTTTTGATTATGAGATTACAAGAGATTTGCAGGTATGAGACTCTGTAACAGTCTCAGGAAAATCCCTATTTTTTAATGCCTTATTTCAATGAGAAGTTCTTGCTCAACCAAGAAGTCTCATTAAAATAATGGACAATAGAGAAGAAAATCAGGATTAGTCACATGAGTAACTCTGCAGACTTGGGTACAGAATATTTTTGTTGGTTGTTTTTTCTATGAACATGGCTTATTCAACTAGTGTCACTGTCTGGAATCACATTAGAAAGCTTCTGCACCTTTTTCTGTCTGTCTTTTGAAGGATGGGCACTAAGCTAAGGAAAAAGAAGGGTTTTAGGAGATAGAACAGAACCACCAAAGTGGTTCAGTGTGATCTGTGTGCTGTGGAGGTTGTTACAAGAGCCTATCTACAAACAACAGTAGGCTGGAGAGGTACCAAAGGAGTTTTGAATGATTAAGTTGTTGGAGTGAGAAGCTCAGTGTAAGCTTAATCATCTGGAGAAAGAGCAGAACTGTTTGTACAAGCTAAAGGCCCTGTAAAATCTTAAGGAGTATAGGGCATTTGCTCAGATGACTGATTAATGCTCTAGCAGTGCCACTCTAGAACTCTCTGGTGTTACTCCTGTATCTCACACCCACATACAAGGGATGAGTGAGAAGTTTCTTGAGAGCCACCAGCTCTCGTTTGGATGTAAATCTATTGCTCCAGATAAACTGTGGTGAAACTTTAACACAGTCAACTCCCATCCCTCCTGTGAGCATCCCAGGTTGACTCACAGTGTTAACCACCACATACCTGCAATTACCTGAGACATACAGTCTTCCTTGTTTTTCTGTCTACCCTTCAGATCCCAACCAAGGAGTTGCCATCAGGATGGTGCCAATATACTTTCAGTTTGGAGGTGATTTAACACCCCACTTATAAACAAAACTATCCATCATTTTAATTCCTTCCTGATCATTCACAAAATGAATCTTTGACCAACCTTCATCCTACTTGGAGAGAGACAAGGCGAGTCTGATTCTTTGCACTTGGAGACAAGATGCAAAGGCTTGTGAGCTTGACAGAACACTGTGGGCTACCCCCTCTAGTAAACAACTGCCTTACACCTGACCTCAGGTTGCACCAGGGGAGATTTAGGTTGGACAAAAATTTCTTCCCTAAAAATGTTGTCCAGGCCTGGCCCAAGTTGCCCAGGGCAGTGGTGGAGTCCCCGTCCCTGGAGGGGTTTCAAAGCCATGGAGATGTGGTGCTGAGGGACATGGATCAGTGGTGCCCTGGCAGAGACCAGGGGAAGTGATGTAGGGCCAGGCACTTCAGACCTATGTAGTTTTTGCAAATACTTGTCCTTAATTTCCCTGTGCTTCTCTTCCTTATCTTGAAAGTGACTTTCAAGAATTTTGTCACACAATAGTCATGGGAGATAAGTGTCCTGAGATAAATACCAAAGATAAGACTGTTATTTGAAAACCAATGGCATGGAAATTGAGTCGTTAACCTTTGGAGGGGAGATAAAAAAAAATAAATCTTAGCCTTTATTGCATGACTCTGGGTAATAAGTGTGCTATTCTAAAATTTAGGGACCAGTCTTTTTCATTTATGTTTTATCTGAGCTGAGATTATCCTGGTTGTCTGCAACTACAAGGATCTGTTTGCTTTAGTTCTTTCATCATATGCTGTCCAACCAAACTGATCCTTACATGATCTCTTTGCTTGCCTGGAAGCCTCCAAATATTTGTTCTAACAACAGGAGTGCTGCCTGGCCCCATTATCTCCCTTTGATATACCTGAAAAAATAAAAAGAAATGGCTTGGTCAAACTTGGACAGTAACCATGACTATCTCAAACAGTAATTATTTCTTCCAACTTTTGAAGAAGAATTTTTTTTCCAATATTCAACCTAAACCTCCCCTGACACAACCTGAGGCCATTTCCTCTTGTCCTGTTGCTTCTTCCTTGGGAGAAGAGACTAATCCCACCTGACTCCAACCTTCTGTCAGGAGCTGTCAGAGCCAGAAGGTCTCCCCTGAGCCTCCTTTGCTCCAGGCTGAACAACCTCAGGTCCCTCAGCTGCTCCTCAGCAGACTTCTGCTCTAGACCCTTCCTCAGCTCTCTTGCCCTTCGATGTCCTTTGGGACTAAGCAGCCCAAAATTCAACGTGGTATATGAAGTGTGGCCTCACCAATGTTAAGCAGAGGGAGGACAATTCCTGCCCTAGTCCTGCTGGCCATGTGATTTCTAATACAAGCCAATTATAATCTGGTTAAATTCTTCATCTAGGCTTTGTCAGAATCCAGTTCAGAATATGTCTGTCTGTGCTCAGATGTCTGTCTGTGTAAATGTGTATCTTCAGAAAACAAAAGTTGGTGATGTACCCACCTGGAATCCTGTTGAGCGTCACCCAGAAGTGCTCATCAGGGCTGTAAGTGTCCTCAGACCAGGCCAGCAGGTCAATGGCACGCTGGTCCTGCAGCACGAACTCCACAAAGGGCCGGCTGAGGGCCACGTAGGCAGAGCCGAAGTAGATGGTCAGGTTGTGCGGCGGGGGTTCCTTGGGCACCAACGTCCACAGCATGAAAGAAAAGAAGGAGTAGATCTGCTCCCTGTGCACGTATCTGGTGCGGACAGTGATGTAGGGTGGTGGCAGCACCCCAGGGGTGACATTCTTCCCCCTGAGGCCTTTCAGTATCCGGACAATCTCCCGATTGGTCTTCAAGGGGAAGTCCTGGCCACAGGTGTTGATCAAGTAGCCCCAGGGCATGGGCGAGGCCAGCAGGTCTCTCATGCAGTGGAGGTCGGCCCGCAGGCGGGAGGCACCACCATAGACCACCCGCTCAGCCCGTGAGGCCTGGAAGACATTGGGGAAACACCTCAGCAGCTGCCTCACCGCCTGGTGGAAGGTGGCTGGTACCTTGGCATCCACGTGGATGCAGTAGATGTTCTGGGGCATGTAGACTGCTCTGAAGAGCCTCTCAAAGGTCTCGAACTCCTTGTGCAGGGTGATGACGTAGGCAATGGGGAAGGCGGCCTCCTCGGTTGACAGGGAGCGGGTGATGTAGTGGTTCTGGGCGATGTACTCCTCACAGCTGGAGACTCCAAATGATGTTTGTAAAGTGTTTTCCTTCAGAAAGGGCACTTTGTCTTCAACAAGTGCTCTACAGGCTTCTGCCAAAGTGGAACTCGCTGAGAAGTTCAACCTCCTAAGAGATTTTTGTGCATGCAAAATAACAGTGTAGAAGACAAATGGCAGTGAAATGCTGAGAGCCAGGGCAGCAAAGAAGCAAACTCTGAGCATCTTCATTGCTGCTCAGGGAAAAACTCTCACTTGAAATATCACAAAAGTCAGACACCACCAATGAGCAGCTTGTTTTGCTGGCTGGGTGTGCTTTCTGCTGGTGAAGAAACTCACATGTGCAGCTGCTGCTCTTACTTTCAATATTAATAATTTTGTAGACATTGTCAACGTGGAAACAGCATAAGTAGCGAACAACTTGCAGATGGAATCTGCTCCCCAGTACCCTGAAGATTAAACAGACATGTTTCATCATTACTGGCTTGGTAATGAGCAGCCAGCACTATGTGTTTCACAGTGTCCCTGAATTCAATTCAGGGGTGTGTTCTTAACTGCTCCCACCCTACTCTTTCTGCATCATATAGCTGTAGATCTTCCTGTGTGCACACTCTGTGACAGGAAAACTTCATATTACTTCTTGTATAATTCTATTTCTTTACATACAGGAACTTTTTTTATTATTACTTGAACCACCAAAGTGTATCAGGCATCACAGTTTCAGAAGCAGGAAAGGTTTGCTCAACAAACTGCTACCAAGTCATCTAAGATGCAGGAGAATCTTTTCTGCCTCTATATAGCTTATATCAGAGCCATCACGTTTCTGCAGCTATGTTTTCTTCATGTGTAAATTTAAAAATCTCCCAAATAGTTCCTGCTAAGTGTCATGGATGAGTTATGATGAGCTCTGTGCTTACATCCCTTACAAGAAACTGGGTTAGTAAAACCTGCTATTTAAGCTACTTAAGCTAACCTTAGGCTTTCTGATGAGACGTTCTTGTTTCTGACGAGAGGTTCTTGTTTCAAAGAGCCATGGATGCATTTGGTCTAACAACTTGCTGAGCATCTTATACATGCAATGAAAGCTTGTGGCAGGAGTCTGACTAAAGGGAAATACTTGGTAACCTCCTCTCTTCCAACTGTGAGTCTGTTCATGTGGATCTCCTGCCATGAGGCAGAAAGTTTGGGGCATATAAACTTTTTCTGACATCACATCCTTTTGCTCCAATGTGAGGTAATGCTGAGGCAAAATGAGATGATCTGAGATGATGCCCATAAATATTTGGGTTGGGCAGTCCTGTGTGCTACAGAGGCAGAAGTACCATCACCTACCTTACAACTCATGTAGACAAGTCACCTCAAGTGCTGGCAGAAGCTACACTTTCCTCCCATCCTGGTCCCAGTCTCTGGAATTCACTGTTCAAGCAGGCAAGTAGTGGCTTCAGTCCATCAGGTAAAACCACAAGCTGTAATGAGGAGAGGAGCACAGGAGAAGCTTTGTAAGGACTTGTGATCAGAGTATGCCCCAAAGAGAGGCACCAGTGCAGGACAAATGTGGCAGTCAAGCTTCCCTGGTGAAGGGAGCCAGCAGAACTGCTCCTAATGAGGGAGTGAACCAAGACAGTGATCTGTGTTCACCTTAGAACCAGCAGAACTGCTCCTAATCAGGGAGTGAACAGGGACAGTAAGCTGTGGTCACCTTAGAACCAGCAGAACTGCTCCTCATCAGGGAGTAAACAGGAACAGTGAGCTATGGTCACCTTAGAACCAGCAGAACTGCTCCTAATCAGGAAGTGAACAGGGACAGTGAGCTGTGGTCACCTTGGAGATCTAGTGCTGCCTCTACACAGACACCAGCTCCTTCAGGAGGAGGGTGGCTCTGATGGAGCTGAGGAGCTGGAATGGAGGTGTGTGAAGTCCTAGGGAATATTGGAAACTCACCTGCTGCTGCTAAGTAATCTGGAAAATGCTGCCACAGCCCAAGGATACAGCTTGTTAAAAAAGTATTCAGAGAGATGAGTAGATGCTGAGCTGAAACCACTACCTAGCAAAAAAATGCATGGCAAATGCTGCTGGGAGAAGGATCAGTGGTGAATGCTGTCCTAGGGAGCAAAGAGCCACTTTAAACCACCACTCCTTCCTAATTCTATTGTTACAGTGAATTATATCCAGAAGTGAGCAACACTCACCCATCTTACACCTCAGTAACACAAACTGCCATGATCAGAGGTGCAAAACCAGAGTTACTGTACAAAATGAGAATAAAATATCAAATTTACCCTGCTGTCTGACAGAGGCTGTGCAAAAGGGGTCTGTGCTGGTAGAACTAACACTGTTGCTGATTGAGACTTGTAGTTCTGTTCCCTGGACCTGCATTGGAGCAATTCTCATTTCAGCATGAGAGGAGGTTTTGTTGAGGCTCCAGTAGTGGAAACACACTCCCCAGTAGGATTAGCAATTGAAATGTGGATGAATGGGAACAGACCTTTCCAGACACTGAGGATATTATCTTAGGAATATAGTTAGTATTCGGTAAACTGCTCCTGGCCTTACTAAATATAGGTAATTGGTTTCAGCTAATTTGTTAGATAATTAAAAAGCAAGACGAATGGGTTTTGAGTTCCTATTTGGCCTCAGTAGTGACAAACTGTTATGCATTTCACATCTATTTGGAGTCACTTGTCATGTTCTATTCTATTGTTTGGACAAAACCATCTGTATCATGACATTCCTTTTCCTGACCCTCTCACGCAAAGCTGTTGGTTTGAATTGGCACCGTTGTTAAAGTCGCCATGAGGCTGCTGTGAACAATTTCTCCTCAGTGTGGTTTTTATGCTTGGGAAGTGCAGGTAGCCAGAGTCCACTGTTTTGTGCCCAAGTCAAGGATCTCCCCAACCCTCATGCCTTCTTGCACCAAGATGAAAATTCTTTGGTCTTGTGCTTCTCTGGGATGTTGTTCTTTGTGTATGGTCATCCCAGAACACTCCTCTTGAAGCAGCCCTGCCTGGCAGCAATCTTCTCCAACATGTGCCTTACTCTCATGCCCTGGCTGAGCTGGAAGGTCTATGTGCATTTACAATGCAGGGGAAGGGAAAGCAGAGGCTGAACGCAGGAGCGGTTAAAGTTTATTCCTATCCCTTCTCTGCCCACCTCCCTTTTTTCCCCTGCTTTTCCTACACTTCCCAACCTGGCTATTAAAAGAGAAGAAAATACAAGCCTACCTGAAACAGGAGCTCCGGGGCAGCCACACTGACACCGGCCAGTCATACTGCAGCAGCAGCTCACAGTGAACAGGAGGAGAGATGAAAGGACGCACGGAGGCAAATGCTGGCTCAGCTCACATGGTCCAGTAAAAGCAGAGGGTCATGGAATCGTACTCGGTTGGCGAGCAAATCTGTCTGAGCCGGCAGCAGGGGCCACAAACCACAGCCTCCTGCCCGCTTCTGCCCTCAGGGCTCTCAAGCTCCAGATGCAGAGGGTCTTGCTCTGCAGGAGCTCCCCTGTTGTCTGAATTGGCAGTAGGCTTTTGGAGATAAAGGTATTTGATAGAAAGGTTTTAGCTGTCAGGGTTTGGGATGAATAGGTAAGCTGCTTGGTTTCTAGAAGAGTGTGTTCTGCACGTTGGACTTGCTGGTGGCCCAAAGCAGAGCACTCTACTGCTCCTTCTCCAATTCATTTCCAACAGGGACAAGTACGTGTCAGAGACAGCACCCACGTGTCACAAGACAGCGTACCGAATTAGACCAACAATGGCTTGACTCAAGGGAAAACAACCACAAAAAGTCAACTCTGCAGACAACCACCCAAGTTCCTCTTTTCTACAGAGAGCTGTCTCGTTCCTAAAGGTCACATTCCTGCTTTCTTCAGAGAGCTGCCACCTACACCTGTGCATGTGCCCAGACCCAAGGTTTCATAGATTCATAGATTCATAGATATTAGGGGTTGGAAGGTAGTCTAGTTTGGAGGAGTGAGGGGTTTGGAGATCACTGAAGACCACTGGTGACCCACCCCCCCCCCCCCCCCCCCCCCCCCCCCCCCCCGCCCCGCGCGGCCCCCCACCCCCCCCCCCCCGCCGCCCCGGCCGGCGGTATTGGGCATACATACCACCTCCAGCTGGCAGGTGTGGCTGAGCTAAAGACCTCGCATAAAGAGCCGGAGAGAACAACATCCAACGGAACGTTCCCCACCGCAGAGGATTCAGACTGGCAGGACACCACAGATCCATGGTGGTAGCTATCACGCTGACCCTTTCCTTCCCCTTTTCTCTCTTTTCTCTCTTTTAGCTACGTGTTTCTTTGTTGTCAGGCAAATAAAGTTCCTGGGCACTTGACTCCGTTTTGAGTCTTAGTTCTGTTCCTGAGAATACAATTTTGAACCACGCTCTGCTCTGTGACCGGCGCGTGACGTCACCTCTGTGCAAACTATTCCTCATCAGGGGCAACAGCACCCAGCGTTGTCTTCCCAGCTCATTTAGCCTCCAGCACAGATTGAAGACAGATGTGATGACACGTAACAGAGGACAGGCAGGTGTGGTGGTGGTGAAGTTGGTTTTCTTCTGTTAAACAGGACTGGATTTTACAGGTGACACTGGTGGTGTCGAGGTACAGACAGAGATCTGTTTCCTTGCTGCAGCCTAATGGACTTCAGGAAAAAGTTCTTTACTACAGGAGGGGTGGACACTGGAACAGGTTGCCCAGGGAGGTGGTTGAGGCCCCATCCCTGGAGACATTCCAGGTGGGGCTTGAGGAGGCTCTGAGCAACCTGCTCTAGTTGCAGATGTCCCTGGTCTCAGCAGGGGGGTTGGACTAGATGAACAATAGGGCTCCCTTCCAACCCAGACATTTCTGTGATTTCTATGACACATTAGTGTATAGTGACATACAAATGTACACATGCTGCTGTTATCTGTCCAAAAGTGGCTTATGCTGCTGTCTGCAAACATGTGGGCACTTGCTAACTTTATGAACATGAACCCAGGGTGCTGCCCTCAGTGGGTTGGTGTCAGACCTCAAAGGAGGTTCTCCTCCCCCTCTCTCTGCCCTGAGAAGGCCACATTTGAAGTACTGTGTCCAGTTTGGGGCTCCCTGGTTCATAAAGGAAAGGAAACTGCAGGAGAGAGTCCAGTGCAGGGCTTTGGAGATGCTGATGATGATTCTTAGGAAGGTGCCAGGTCAGAACAGTGTCCTTGCAGCCCAATCTCTATGTGACCAAATCCCATTCCCACCTGCAGGTTCTTTAGAAGCTATAGGAAAGCAACTCCATCTGCTGTGCCAAGCAAGGCAAACTCACAGCCTTGCCTGCTGGTACCAGCCACATGGATCACTCCTTTTATTTGTAATCTAATGGCTCCACTAAATGTTTAGCATTATTGTGCTCTATTCTGTCAATATAATTTGTCATAAAAATAAGCAGAAAGTCCATAGCTATCTAGAAAACATCACCTGTCAGAAATGATGGGAAAATGCACGGCTATTTTGTAATTTTAAAATAAATAAAAATAAAGACTAAAGAGCCAGACAGTTTTCAGATATGTAAAAAGGCAAATCCTGATGCAAATAGGAAGGGAGTAGCTGATTCTCTCTGTGCATAGGACAAGAACTAATCATCTTAGATAGCATCAGGAGAAGTGAAAAATCAGACATTAAGGAAGCTTTGTAGTGTTAAACAGTTAAATGTGGATTAGATTGTCTGGAGAGGCTGGAATTTCCCTGCTGATGGCTTTCAGGAGCAGGTTAGGTGTAGCTTTTTCAGCAGTTTTGCAGGTCATACTGGTCCCGACCTGGTCGTTTTCTAGGTCTTTTCCAGCTCTCTTTCCTATGATTGTCTGTATTATTTTTGGTATCTCTTAGCTTGGCTGTAGCTGGGCTGGGGATCCTAATACATCTAAGAAGTGTTAACAAAAAAACTTTTGTCATCATTCAGAAATATTCTGATCATCTCTGCTAATTACCATTAGCATTGCAGTTGTGGTAAGCTCAGGATAGTCTGGCCAGAAAAGCACTTGTTTGATTATTTTGTGATTCATCCTAAGGATGAAGAAAAATAATAATAAAAAATGATAAATCAATTTATCTAGTGACAGGTATTTCACCCCCCATATCTTTTTCTCATCAGAACACTAATTAGCTTGATTTCTGTTCCATCACTTTGCTTAGTTTTCTTTGAGTGAATTATCAGGATCCTATTTCAGAGGGATGTGGTATCTGTTGTCCTTCAAGTCTTCCTGACTGAGACAGACTTTTTATTAGGCTTAGTTAGATAGAGCCAAGCCAGGACTTGTCTTGGAAAAAAATCTCCTTTCCAGCTCAGTGGTGAGGTGCCATCTCATTTGTAAGACTCCAGAGTCTCCCAAAGGGCTTCAGGATTCAAAGTGTCCCCATCATGCTGCACTCCAGGTCTACTCAGGAGGTGATGTCAGATGTCTGTCACCATCAGAGCCTTGACAGTGAGTCAAGCCACTGGCAGCAGTAACTTGTAACCAGTGATAAACTGGGGAAGGTTGGCCAGTGACACACAGCTGCAGTTTTCTCCCTGTCAGCAGAACTGCTGCCTTTTGTAGCTCAAAATACAATGTTTTTCTTAAGGTTTGGCCTAAAATTTTCAACTTCTCTTGCCTCATTTTCCCTTTGGAGGCTTTGCTGTGTGCTAAGCTCTCCTCTTCGTATAACCCACTGTCTGGGCAAAGCAATCTTTTGTGAGCCATCTGCCTCATGTTGCTTATGCCCCAAACTTGGGCTTAAAATTACCACAGTCCTACTGTGAAGGCAGTTTGGTTTGGGTTTTTTTTTTTGCCCCTGTCATTTACATCCACACCAAATAACCAGTATCCCCCTTTTCAGGAGACCTGTTCCAGGCTCTGTCACATTTTCATCTCCATGTCTTTATCCTGATTATCTTCTAGAGCTGCTGATGCACTAACACCCAAAACAGTGCTCAGCAAAAGCCTCAAA
Source organism: Corythornis vintsioides (assembly GCA_025447755.1). Taxonomy (NCBI): domain Eukaryota; kingdom Metazoa; phylum Chordata; class Aves; order Coraciiformes; family Alcedinidae; genus Corythornis; species Corythornis vintsioides. The sequence goes on from JAOEGS010010096.1 coordinate 28,033, forward strand.
CTCCACTCCTGGGTGTTTCAATTTGCTAAGCACTTTGCTGTTTGCCTTTGCTTTGGGTGGAGGCTCAAGCTCATGTTTTGGTCCCTTGTTCTGCTACTTATGTAAAAACTTTTTATGGCTCTCTTACGGGAAGGGCAGTGGCTGTAATCACTGGTTGCCATGGGGTTGAAGACAGACCCTGATGGCATTACAGAAGGTGGGACAATCTAGTCTCCCCATACTGGGTTGCTGGAAGGTTGTAAAGAGGCTGGAATACTTTTGGAAATCTCCTGCTTTGCACAACATCACATTCCTCAGCTCCTGCAGCCAGCCTTGTCTTGTCTGGTCCTTTCCTGCTAAACTGCCTCTCCCAGCTTAGGTTTTTCTTACTGGGAGCCCCAGTTACCATATGTACCTGGCTGCTGGTACCTGACATGGGTTTTCTGTCCTGTAACAGGTTATGTCATGGTGCTTTCTGGGACCTTCCTTTTTCAGGCTGCCCAGATCCTGCCTTGAACTGCAATTCCACTCTGCAGTCTCAACATTCTGCAACTATCTGTTTCTTTTCTTTCAGTTTGGCTCCATTTCTGTTTGGGAACTACTTACAGCTTCTTGCCTGTTGCTCACATTCATTAACACTCTTTAGCCTGAACCCCAAGTGTATATTTAGGTTAATTTTTGCTATACTTTTTATTTGCAAAGAACAAAGGCCTCTTCTCCCTGCACATACAGCAAACTAAAGAAAAACAGGCAGCTTTACTCCCAACCCTCTGCTAGCTTCACCTCTCCATGGGCTGTATTCAAGCAACTGGGCAAGTTCATGAGAGGACTGTTCTTGGATACACAGCAACATCTCACAAAACCCTGGTCTGAAAATAGTTGGAGGCAGGAAGGGTGTCAGGAAATGTCACATTTGCCTGCCCTGCTCCTTTGCTCTTCCATAGACATCAGCACCTGCTGGGGACACAATACCAGGCTGGGGGTGTTATAACCCTCCTAAGTTTCTACTCACTTTCAGGCAGTTGCTTTTCTCACTCTCAAATAATTTTCCTATAAATGTGTATAGATAAAGACAGATGCAAATGCTGCCCTGCTCCAGGTCCTTGGGTATCAGTGGATACTGAGGTTTCTCCAAGTCAGGTCTTGCTCAATCAATGTCTTGGTCAGTGGCTTCTGGTGTTTCACTGATGACTAAACAGCATGGGAGTTTGAGTTGCTCCTGGTGGTTAGGCTGGGCAGACCATGGAGAGGCACATTGTGTCCCTCAGCAGGCTCTGAGGTTTCTTAGACACCCAGTTTGCCATGTCCAGCACGAGGCTACCTTGCCCTCTAATCAGTGCAGCCAGTTCTTGAGTGACTTGGCTTCTATTTCAGAAAACTGAGGCTGGATTCATGACCCCTGTATTCAGGCAGCCCCATCTCAAAAATTTCAGCCAGCCCATCTCATAGTGGAACTCAGACTTTTTCCAGGGGTGTTAGCTGTGGGATCTCCAGAGTTATAGCCACATTAATCATCAATTCCCCAAGAAACTGCCCTACCCCATTAAATACACTGGCATATTTTTTAATAAGGTCACCTGCCTTGTGTCGGCTGAGATGGAGTAATTCCCACTTTCATTACCAGTTTGATCAATTTAATATCCAGCCTGCTCAGGGACTGAGCTCTAGTGATGCCACAGTGTGTACAGCAAGAAATCTGTGGTGTTTTACATCCTATTTGTCCATGTCTCCCTGTCCCCAGGCAGTCCATCCTTACCATCCACCAGTCAGCACCAGTCTTGTGGTGATAATCATCACTGTGGCAGCAGGCCCTGCTTCATGGGGCCAGCAAACTGTACTGGGTTTACAGAGTAACCTCTGTGTTGTCACATCCACCTGGCTTTTCAAAAAGAAAACAGTTCTTTTGACTCTTCTTATGAAACCACATAAATCCAAGCAGGTTTTGTCTGTTTGGGGTGGTTTGTTGGGTTTTTGGGGGTTTGGTTTTGGTTTGGTTGTTTGGTTTTTGTTGTTGTTTTTATTTATTTTGGGTATTGTTGTTGTTGCTCTGGTGTTTTTTGGTGTTTGTTGGGGTTTTTCTCATCCAGTTAGTAGTGAAAAATCACTGTAATTGGCTTTGGACCTTTGGACTCGGGTGATTCAGAGAATTTCCCTCTGCTCAACAAGAAATGGCAGCATGGCCAAACTATGAAGAGCACGTGGGTGATTGATCTGGTATCCCAGCTTTGAAACATATCTATGTAAATATAATAAGGGCTTTTTTTGGCAGAAGGCAGGCCATATCTATCTATCTATCTATCTATCTATCTATCTATCTATCTATCTATCTATCTATCTATCTATCTCCTTTTTTTTTTTTTTTTTTTTGACAATAGCCTTCTGCACCAGTTACTTAATGTTTGAGGTTTTGGGGAGCATCCTGCCTAGCAGCATCTCCAAAAAATCCTATGGCCAGATATATGTGTTGGAGAGACCATTTGTAATTTATTCAGCTCTGCCATCTATAGAGCAATAATAAAACAAATTTCTCCCTACTAAAGCACTGAGAAAATAGACTTGGGGGGAAGGAGTAAATAAACAAAACCCCTCCAAATACAGGCAGGATTTAGGATCCTCTGGTTACCTTAGATGTTCACTTCTTGTTCCACAACATCCCAGTTAAGAGCAAGCTGGTACTAAACAGCAGTGTTGCAAGATAAAGAATAAAAACAACCCCAATATATCTACCATCCAACCATTAGGTTGCTGCCCAAGTTTGGGCCAGCGTGTCGAGTCACATCAACGCAGGTTTTAGCGAATAAACTAATAAAAAAAAGATCCTCGCTCCTCCCCTCAAACCTCTCCGCTGTCATTTGTCCCCTGTGCCACTGGGTGGCAATGCTGACTAAAGTATCGCCGAGGTTTCGCGACCGGGAGGAGCTGCAGGAGGATGGATGAGGATGAGGATGGATGAGAATGGTTCGCATCGCCAGGGAGGGTCCGGACACCATCGTGCCGAGCCCGTGGGAAACTCGTCCCGCTGGGACATCTCACCCTTTGCTGTCACTTCCAAGCTGACAGGAGGTGCACGACTCAAGGAGGGGGTAATTCCTCCAGTCCCCGTTCTCCCCTCCTACACACACATTTGGAAGACTTGAATCATGGAAAACTAATATTTAGCGTGGAGGTTTTAAGCGTAGGAAGGGGGGTTGCTGGCAGGAGTGACTAAGAGTCACGCGTTGGCACGGCTTGCTAGAAATTGCCTAATTTTTTATACTTCAAAACTGCACTTACACTTTGTTTTTTTAAAAAAAAAAAAAAAAACCAACAAAAAAGAGAGAGAAAGAAAAAGCGACTTTGTAAGCGTGGCACTGCTGGGCTCAATGACTATTCAGTGAACTCATTTGAATGTGCATAGACAGGGCTTGCTTGAACTGCTGCATCAAAGAGAAATGCTGAAATGAGTCATTTGTGAATCACGGCTTATTTTCTGTTGTTAGCTCATCTGGAATCCCATGGTGATCAAACAGCCTTTTACAATGTGTTAATACATCGCTACTCCGTGTGTTTAGCAACAGCTCGCTTCCAATAAATTGTAGGTAGTGGCCCATTACCAAGAGGTAGTGTTTTAGTGTTTTCTGCTGTGTGTAAACCGGCTGGGATGGACTCGGAGATGAAAACACACGTGGAATTTCCTGCTGCTCCAAACACTCTTTCATGCTGATTTCATCCCTGCTTTCTGTCTCCTTGCTTGCAGGGCACAGTCCAGCCAGAAGAGATTTGCTGCGAGGTTGAGTGCTGCAGTTCTCTGTGTGTAGTCTCTCCAGTAAAAGCCAAGGAATGGAAGGGAAGGCAAGAACAACACCCTTAGCAACAGTTTAAGGTAAGGCCCTGGTTTCCAAATTGCTGGCTGGTCCTATCCGACACCTTCAGCTCCATGGGCTGGAGAGCTTGGGCCAGACTATAATCAGGTTCAGGAACTGATCTACTTAAATTTGGAGAGGAGCTTGATGATAATCCCCACCCCTCTTTTGTTTTGTTTTGTTTCTTTCTTTAATGAACTGAATCAGTCCAGTAGGTCTTCAAAAAGCTGACAGGAGGCTGAGGAAGAGGGTGTGAATCCCTTAAGGCTGCTGTTGTCATTGAACTCTCTGTGGTGCAAAACCACAGCCTGAGGTGCTGAGCTTCTCCTCAGAGTGACTGAGGCTCAGGAGCCAATTCCCTTCTGCCAGCTCTTTTATTGGAGAGAGCTGCTGGAGATGGAAACATCTTCAACCAGCACAGCAAGCTTCACCACAACCTGTCTGTCAGTGCCCTAAGCCCTGTCTGCTTGTATATGAGTTACATGGCCATAAAGGCCAAATTCTCTCTGCCATCAGCTACTTAGGCTTCTTCTGTCACATGTAATTGTAGCTCAAAGGTCCTGAATAATTACATTCCTATTGGGCCTGATCCAGCCCCCAATAATAATCTTAATAATGCTGCTCTTAACCAGCCACATGAATCCCTTTCAATCCCCAGCTCAGGCTCAGTCATGCTGTAATGCAGTAGAGGAGGCCATTCACTATGGGGCTAATTTAGTTTAAAATGCAGACAGCCTATTTATGGGACAATTTTTTTGTTCCTGCTCTAAATTCTTATGCTCAATCAACAGCCTGTAAACCAGGTCAAGCCAACACACGACCCATTAGTTGGGGCTTGCAGCCCTTAGGAGGTGTGTTTGTGCTGTGCTCCCTCACAAGTGGGATATAGTCCCTATTTAGCTAATGGGCCCTGGTGTAGTTGGAGGGGAAAAAATACACAAACCCTTTTTCTGCACTGAAAATCAATTTCATATGATCACAGGGTTGGGTTTGACCCCACACTCACCCATTTGATTAGCCACCACTTTAAGCAACCAATGGACCTTCCAAAATGAAACTACTTTTCTCTCTGCAGGAAGGGCACAAAATAAAGGTAAACAGGACAGAGCTTCACTCTTTTGAGATGAAAACCATCCTTCCAGTGTGCTGCTGAGAGCAGGATTCACAGGAACACAAGGAAAAGCTTTCCTCCTGGGAAGGTTCCACATGAGCTCTGGACTGGTAACAAAGCTCAGGTTCCTTAATGGATCTAAAAGAAAATCAAGAAGTAGAATCATAGAATAATTTTGGTTGGAAAAGATATTTAAGATTATCAAGTCCAACCACTAACTCAGCACTGTCAGGTCACCACTAACCCATATCCCTCAGCACCACAGCTCCAGGATCCCTCAGCTGCTCCTCACAAGCCTTGTTGCCCTTCTCTGGCCACGCTCCAGCCCCTCAATGTTCTTCTAGGAGTGAGGGGCCCAAAACTGAACCCAGTATTCAAGCTGTGGCCTCACCAGTGCTGAGTACAGGGGCACAATCCCTGCCCTAGTCCTGCTGGCCATACTGTTTTTGATACAAGCCAGGATGCTGGTGGCCTGTAGTAGCTTATTCTCAGGTGTGGAAACACAACCCACAGTGTGCAGGACTTGGCAGAGGTGAAGACATGCCCGTGTCCAGCAGGGAAGCAGGCAGCCAAGGCTGATGGCTTGTGTCCTTACATGGGACAGGACCACTGCTTCAAGCACTCCTTTCCTTTTTTTCTCCAGGGTTATTTTTAAGCTGTGTGCCTGACTTCACCCAGCTTGTCTTACCAAGAGCTTTGATGGGGCAACCTGATACTGTGTGAGGGGAGAGGGAGGGTGGGAACAGCCCAAGAAATGGGTAGGGAGGTGAGGGATGGCTTTTGGGACAGTTTCCCCTGGTGTGGAGAACTGTGGCCTTAGGGGCCAAATTTACCTGTGACAAAGGGAGTGGTGTGGAAGAGCTGGTGAAAGGAGTAATAAGCACTCCAGGTGGGAAACAAAGGCAGAGCAACCACCCACCCATAAATACAGGCTGGGCAGGCCTCCATCTACATTGCCTAGAGCTGGGGCCATCTGTCTTTAGGCAGGGAAGGGTGTCAGGAGAGGAGGGCTCGTTCCAGGTTAGCCAGGTTAAGTATGAAGCAGGTGATGCTGACTCTGGGGCAAGTGATAGCCTGTCTGCGTTTGCATGCCATATTTTTCCAGTGACACTTTGCAGAGTGCTTGTGTGTGTGTGTTTTCTGAACAGCCCCAAATAAACATTGCACCCCACAGATGTGTTTTGAAATAAGAAGATGGGAAAGGGGTGGCAAAGACTTAGGAAACTCTCTTCTGCAGAACCTAGGTTCACCAATGGAGTAAATCTCATCAGGACTCAGGTTGGTTGGGTTTCCTTCCTTGTCCAGGCTGTCTCACCCCATCCCTGCACCCTTAAGAACCTCACTTCATTCTTTTATGTTCCAATTATCTTGAAGATACAGGATAAATAATGCTGCCTGCCTCACAGAAAAGAATTTACAGTCCCTGTCAGGCTTTATTTAAGTTTTTATTATTCATTTTCTCTGCTTCTGCCTTCATCTTTGAAGAGCATGGGGGCTTATTTTGCAATCCTGAGAGAGACACGTAGTTATTTATTTCCCAGAAGTACTCTACTGCCTGGCCACTTGTAAATCTGACCCCCTGAGAGCCTAAGATACTTCAAATGCTTTATTTTTAACTTACTGTATTTAAGGCTCTTTCCAGCTTGCACCTCATGCATACAGGGAGATATGGGGATGTAGAAAAGCTGCAGATCAGTGTCATGGCTCCAGGAAATGGTGCTTTAAAAACATTAGTCACTTTGGATAAAGTTGCCAAAGTGAGTTATTCCAGCATCTAAAGGAGGATAGGTCAGGAAGGGAGATTGAACAGCTCAAATGCAGGTCAAGCAGAGTTGTCCAGGCTGCCCTTGCAGAGCTCTCCCACGTTCAAGAGCCGTGTTCTGGTGCTCGGTTAAAGGAAGAAAAATCTGGGCTTGTGCTGCTGCTGAATTTCCCAAACAGGAGACACACAGGGGCGCCAAAGACTTAGGAAAAGAAACCGAAGCCTGAGCCTTTTTCTGCCCAGCTCCTTGCTGGGAAGGCTCCTCACCCCTTGAAGTCAGAGGACTCCGCTCCGGAGCGGGTGGTGTTAAAGGAGCAGATGATCAGCCCGGGCCTGATTTCATTTGCAAACGCGTTGGTGCTTCGCAATCGCTTGAACTTGCCTGATGTAAACAGGCTGGGTGGGTGCTGGTAACGCTGCACCTCTCCCGAGGAGCTGCTGGGGAAGGAGGGATGATGTTCACACAAGTTTGGGGGGCCCTGACTCCCCTGAGAGACTGAGGCATCACTTTGTCCCGCCTGCAAGTGCAGCCCTAAACTTGCTGTGAATTCCCAACTTGATTTGGAAAGAAAAGCCCCATTGTAGCACTGTGGTGTTGCCACCCTTTGGGAAACAAAAAACTTGCTGCCCAGTGTCCCAGTAACTGTTTTCTTTCCTGGGTGTGATGACAGATCTGAACCTCTGCCCAGTTTGTCCCTGCGAGCTGAATCTGGGGTGGTGGTGTCTGCAGCTGCCACGATGGACACCGAGGTGCCAGGATGGCAGCAGTGTGGGTGCCCATCAGCCACCACTTCCATCCTCCACCCACGTTTCCCTTTGACCCAGGGAGGAGGCAATGACATCAGCTCTGGGCTGCCGTTGGGTTGTACACATAGCGGGTTGCTGTTCCTTCAGTGGCTCCACGGAACAATTAAACCCAATTAGCCAGAGCACAGCCTGCTCTTTTTGCTCACTTGCAGAGGTTTTACTCTTTAGTTGTCAGGCAGGACACATTGGTGTAAAACACAACCAAGCCATGTGAACCAGACCCATAGTATAGACTGCCAAGGGGAAAAAAAACCCAACCAAGCCATGCTGTTGACTGTTTTGTTTTGTTTTGCTCTCCACCGAGTGATATATCTTAAGTGACAAGTTGCTGTAGCCATCCAGCATTGCTTTTTAATACATAAAGTGTCATGGGGCGTAGGCATGTGCTAGGACAATGGCTTGAGCTGATGTTAAAGGCTAAATGTGTTGCAGCTGCATGAAAACTGGGCTAGATTAAAGAACACAGCTTTGCAAGTTTCTTTTTTTCCTTCTTCTTTTGTTCTTTAAATCACTTGAGTGTTTTTTTGTGTGTGCAGATTAATATTGTTTTGGACATCAGAGCCTCCAATAGTTGTTTTCCAGTAATGTGGCTTTTTGTAATTATTCAACACTCAATACACGCCTTGCAGACAGCAATTCTGATGTTAGTGTGGACATATCAAAGTAGATTTTAGTTAAACTCTGCTGTGGGTGATTCCAGGCTTTAAAAATAAAAGCAATACAATCAAACAAACAAAACAAACAACAAACAAAACATGTATTGGAATTATTTTATTAAATGAACGAAAGAATTAAATTCCATTTCCAATATATCATCTCATGCCAGCATGGATGCAACACCAAAGTATCATTAGAGAAGCTGAATTTCAAACGTGGCTGCCCAAGTTTAGCTGTCAAAGAGAACAATTAGGAACCTGAATGGAAATTACCTGATTTATAGAGATCCTGATCACCTGCTGCTCCTCTATATTGCTTTCCTATGGGACATGTTGTCACCAGCAGTAGGAGGAGCTGGTGTGGTGGTGAGTTCAGTCCCAATTCTTGATTTCCTTTCCTTCCCTTGATCTCCAGCATACCAGCTGCAAGACCTTGGGGAAATTCCTTATCTCCCCCTGCATCAGTTTCCTTATCTGTAAAGCAGATAAACTCATAACACTGCACCTCGAGAGGGTTTGCTGAAGCTTATTTTACAGTAGCTCCTGCTTTGGGAGGGAAGTGAGTACAAAAACTCCTGTCTTAATAGGAAATAAAAGTAACAGAAAGGAGCCCCATTCTCCTTCACACCAGTCAGTGAATCTCTGATATTTCATTTAGCAGAAGCAGGGATTTGGCCTATGATTAAATGACCTGCATTTGTTTTTTCTTCTCGAATGCTCCTATATAGTTAAGAGATAGCATTACAAGGAAAGCTCATTCCTGCCTAGGTGTAAATATTTAGCAGCTGAATAGGCGTCACTTAGCAGGGCACGGTTTCTGCTTCTCCACAGTTTCTAAGGATGTTAACACAGACTCATTCTAAGCTGCTCCAGATCAGAAGATACACCGAAATTACCAGATCAAAATCCTGCCCGTATAAGTGTACACATACAGAATTTATTTTACTGGGCAATTAAACGTGTAAGATAAATATCCCTGAGGGAGGAGGGTTGTTTGAGGTTTTACAGCATGTCTTATTATGGGCTCAGTTTCGAAATCTTAATCCAAGCAAAACTGCCCATGTAGAGACTTAACACTGGAGTGTAACTTTGTGTTTCGTACTCGGGATATGTGCAGTTGCATCAGGGGATTCTAGGGAAAGGGGGGGGAAGTGAAGCTTTGCCTAAAGAAAAGCAACTTTCCCTAAAGAAAAAAAACCCTTCCTAGAACATTTGTATCAGCAATAACACTTTGATCGTGCAGCGTAGTGTTTTGGGGATTGCTTCTGACAGTTTTGTTGATGAAAAATTAAAAATAAATGTCAAATAAAACTTATTTGTGGGTGGCGTGGTCAGTAAAACTGCAATCTACTGCAGCTGTGAGACTGTTGGCAGAATAGTTGCCTGGATTTCAAACGCAAAAGCTTTTCTGGATGACATGTAGAGCAGTCAGAATTGCCCAGAAAATACTCTAATTTTCTGTCTGAGCTGTAAAGGCAACTATTTTCTTAAAACTGGATGGGATTTTTTGTTCTGTTTAGAAAATGATATGTATGACAGAAAAAAAACCCAACCCAGTCAGGTTGGAATAAACAAATAATCAGCTCTTGATTTGCTTATAATAGATAGATTCCTTTCTTTTCTAAAGACAGAAATGCTTGGTGGCTTCAGCACGGCTTTAGTGTGCTTTACCAAAAAAAAAAAAAAAAAAAAAACCAAACCAAACTAAAGACCCATTCCTCACAAACACGTATATTTGAGACTATACATCTGCTCCCTGAGTACTCCTAGAAAAGCTGAAGCACTGATTTTTACTCCACCGCTGCTTGATTCAGAGGGATGATCTTTTTAAGAGCTCGTTTTCTGGAGAAGCCAATGACAGTTCCTAGCCCTGAAGGTTGAGAGGATGAGAGGAGGGATCTGGTGAAGCAGAATGGACCTGTTACGCTTCCCTGGGACGGCTACAGCATGGAAATTTGTACCATGTGGTTGCTTATGCAAACACCAGCCAGTCCACAGTAGCTGGATTGCATCGACACCGCAGTGTGCTCTCAGGTTTAACTCTCAATTACTTCCCGGTTTTGCTTGTTTAGTTGCTTGAGCGGAGTTAGTTTAGCAAATAAATATTCAAAGAGTCAGTAAGAGCCACGTGCTCCTTGGAAAAACTTTGTTTCCCTCCCCTCCCCCCCCCAAAGAAGTTGTCATATCGCTTCTCAGAAGTTGCACTCAAGACATTCTTCGTGCCCCGACCGCTTTTATTTGGCATTGGCAAAAAAATAATAATAATAAATAAATAATTTTAAAAAATAAAATTGCTATTCCTATGCAGAGCTGATTTCCGAACCCCCTGACAACACTCTGGGGCTTCAACCGCCGGGCCAGGGGCCCCCGGGGTCTCTAAAGCGGGGGGACACAAGAGCAGAGGACGCGCAGAGGTGCTGTAGTGCTGTACCCAGGGGCACGGCAGCATCCTCCTCCTCAGCATCCTCCTCCTCGGCATCCCTTCCTCAGCATCCTTCTCTTCAGCATCCCCTCCTCAGCATCCTCGTACTCCCCAGAATCATCCTCCTCCTCCCGCTCCTCGGAGGGGGCACCGGCTCCGCGCCAGCTCCGCCCGGGACGCCCCAAATCCTTCTCCAAAGCGTATCTCGGAGCAAAGTCGCGACAAGGGGAGCGGGAAAGGGAAGAGGAGGGAAGGGACATTGGTTTTGTGAGATCCCTAATGCGGCTGAAGCGACCTGTTGCACTGGGTGAGCTTCTCTCCCGTGGTAAATGGGCTTGAAGGAAAACAAACTCTGCTAAAATAAGCAGCCAGGAGACAGCACCGTGGGCAGGCCAGTCGCGGGTGGACGCGGACAGGGTTTCTTCTCTTTTCTCTTTCCTTTTCTCCACACTATTCCAAATCAAACATGAGGGCTTCTCCGGATCCACTGGCGGGTGAGAAGGTTGAAGCTGCTCCTAGCCCGGGAACCGTGTCTCCCGCAGCCGGGCGTAAAAAGAAGATACAACCCCCCAAAAATCAACCGAGGAAAAACCTCTCCGCTAACAGCCGGGACGCAGCTCCTCCCCTTCTCCGGCACCGGCCTCCCAAATCTAATGGGATCATATTGGACAGCAAAGTGCGAGGCGAGGAAGGGCGGGCGGAGAATATCTGTTTTCTTTGTCTTTTTTTTTTTTTTTTTTTGTCTTTGTTTTGTAGGGTTGAAGTTGTCGGGTTGTTAGTTTTGTAGGGTTTGTTTGTTTGTTGTTGTTGGGTTTTTTATTATATCCTGCCAGTGTTTGCCTTTTTCCTTCAGCTCAAAAGTGCTCCCGGGATGACGCCTCATCCCCAGGGTGCAGGGGACACCTTGGAGGCAGCCGCTTCCCCCCACTCCCTTAAAGCTGAAGCAGACCCGCATCAACCTGAACTTATTTCTCCTTACGAAAACCCCGCCACCAGAAGCTCATCCCGGGCAGAAGGGCGAGGTTCCCTCCCGGGTCCCTCTCGACAATCCCCGGGGGAACCAGCCCAGCTCACCCCTCCGCGGGCCGCAGCCCCTCGCCCTCGGGATGGATCGGAACTGCACCTTTGCCCACCCAAAAATAAGAAATAATTTAAATATATTTTTTAAGAGATTCATGTGGCAGCAAGCCGCTGGAAATCAGCTACTCTCCAACAAGGTGGCACTGGGGAGTAGAGAAAGAAAAAGCAACAGTGCGAGAAGCAACCGACCCTAAACTCACCGGGAGCCGGTTTTATCCCACCGCTCTTGCGGGTTCGCCCCGCAATACAGGCAGGAGTAGGAGGAAAGATCTGACCGGCAACCGGGGGCCGGGCAGATGAGGATACTCCCGGCTCAGGGGTGCAAGGACCCGCCGGCAATTCAGACCGGAGGGGAAACTTGGCGCTGGGGCAAGAGAAAGTGACTCAAAAAAAGTCTCTGTCCCCGAATTCCTGTCTGGGAAGAGATGCGTGGTTGGGTTTAGCGAAAAGGATGCTCCCGGTGGAGGGGAAAGAGGAGCGGGCAGGGCTTTGCCCCGTCTGCTGCCCGCGCTGTGACACACGGGGAGGGACCCGGCGCGTCCATCAGAAATGAATCAGAGGGGATGATGCTCCCGCGGTGACTCTGCGAGCCACTTGCCAAAGTCACTGTGAACTAGGCGGTGTGACAAAGAGGGAGGAGTAAAATAAAAATTAAAAAAAAAAAAAAAAAAAGAAGCTGCATGTGCTTTTACTTTAAGAGACTGTTTTGTCTGGGGAGAAAGTTTCCTCAACCTCATCTTCCTTTCGCACGGAGAGGAGGCAGGCGGCTGGGCAGGCAGGACAAGGAAGACACCCATTGCTGGCACCTCAGGGATGACAGTAGCCCAGGGTGTGGTGGCTTCAGCCCCCTAAACCTTTACGTGTCGGATTTTCCCGGAAGGCTGCGATGGAACAGAATCCCCTACACGCCCGGACCAAGGAAGCCGAATTAACCCCTGAAGTGCAGTCACCAAACGCCTCAGGGAGGGTAAAAAGAACACCCCACATCCCCGGGCTCTGCAGCACGCCCAACCCATGCCCTCCTCCCCAGGGCTAAGCAAAAGAAAGCCCAGGGGCGACCCCGATGCGAGCTAGGGATGCCCCGTAGCCCCCCAAACCCGGCTGGCGCGCCGCAGAAGGGCTGCTCTTGGGCCGCCTCTCTGCCAAAAACCGCGGGGTTCAGAGCCGGGCTGCGGGAGACGGGTCCTGAGCGGGGAAGACCCTGCGTGGGGAGCGATGGAGGCAGGAAGAAGGGAAAGACCCCACTCGTGTGAACAACAGAAACGTGGTACCCAAAATTACCGGGAACATTTCATCGAGGGTTAACTTTAAATCAGATTAATTTCTCAGACAATAATAATTAAAAAGTAGTATTTTAAATAAGCGTTACAGGGTCCAAGTCGGTGTCCTCCGAAGAGGGCTCGGAGGGGCGGCGTGGCCGGGAAGCAGGGAAAGCTAAGGCAGAATCCCCCGAGCCACGAAAACTTCGCGCATCCCTCTCCCATTTTTGTGCGGGACTATCTTTGCTCTTCATCTTCCCCGAGCAGGATCCTCCCCGGGATCCAGTGAGAGGGGGTGCTGGGGGGGTGCTGGGAAAGAGGCAGGTCTGAGTAATTAAATTCCGGTGCCCGGCTAATTGCTGTAATTTGACGCTAACTGTACGCGGCGGGCAGGCGCTGGGAGCGGCGGTGCGAAGCGCGCCTCGTACGGCCCATTGGCAGCGCCCCACCCCGCACGTCCCCGCGGAGGAGTCCGCTCCGGTCCCCATCGACCTCGGCTCCCGGGGTGGGAGGACTGGGAAGCGGAACCCTGCGGGAGTCGAGGTTTCTGCTGCCCGCTGTGCTCGGCGTTAAACCCCGGGGCCAAATGGCTGTGGGTGACGGCTTTTGCCTTCTTCCCACCTGCCTGGAGAGAGGGTCTGACCTCCCTTCTCCGATGTCCTTGTCCCCCCAAAAATTAGCGTGGAGCAAGTCGGTGCATCCCCCTTCCCTCTGCTGGAAGCTGAGAGCAGTCCAGGACCCCAGGACGTGATCCAGCAGAGCCTTATAAGTGGGGGCAATGAGCCTCGGTTTTTAGGAAGCCTTAAAGTGATCCACACCTGGGATACGATACCACATTCCCCGGTGTCTGAAATGTAAAGGGCTTGGTCGGCAACTCCGAAGTGAGAATTAATTGCATCCATCCCCAAAATCCTGTAGCTGGAGTACTGCTTCCTCACACTGCCCCCGTGGCCAGCACTTGGAGATGAGGTTCCTTCTCTTTCAGGGTGTGAAACTAGAGCTGTGCTACACCCTGGCGACTTTCGAGGGCACTGGGGCACTTGAATCCCCCGAGGGAGAAAAAAACCCAGCATGGGCGGGGACAAGGGGTACGGACACCGAGAGGCCCACGGGTCACGGACTGTCGCAGGCCAAATTCCCTCGGGGCATCGCAGCATCCTCCCCCTCCCTGCGCAGCACAGGGGGTCCGAACTCCGGCCCATCGGGTGCTGACACCCCGGGTGCCACATCCCTCTGCCTGGGACATGTACCACGGGCTGGGAAGACCGCCTGCATTTTGGGGGGGCTTTTTGCTACCCCCTGGACTCCTTCGGCCACTTGCAGCGCCTCCATTACCCACTTGAGACAGTCCAGCCCCCCCCCAAACCGGGTGCTTTGGCTTTTGGGGCTGCTGCATTATTATTATTTATTATTGCTATTATTAAAATGTTTTTGCCGGCAACTTGCATCCCAGAAAACCTCCTGCTCCCCCCGCCCTGGGGAAGGTGAGGATGGAGGGTCTCGCCCATCCCCACCCCGGCTGCGGGCACCCGCTTGGAGTGGGGACGCTTTGCGGTCCCCCCACTCGTGGTTGGGAGGACAGCGACGTGGGCAGCTGCCCGACGGCTACAGTTCTCCCGGGGCATGCCCTGGAGACTCCTCCGGGACTGGCGGCGATGCAACCTCGGGGGTCCGCGGGGCCGGACCGCTGCCGTGGGGGGAGCGGTAGCGGGGGGCAGCGCGCAGGCAGCGCGGAAGCAACGCGCAGGCGCAGGCAGGGAGCACCCAGCTCTTTATGGCCAGGTGAGAGAGTCCCGGCGCAGGTAAGGGGAGGATTTACCTACAGGCATCCCGGGAGGGTGGTTTGCCTTCGCAGTCCATGACCAGCAGGGACCTGTGGATCCGGAGCCCGCAGCCAGGATGTCTATCCTTGCCAAAATGGGGGACTGGCAGGTAAGGCGACCCTCCTGCCCTGGGGGAGCGAAGGGCATTGTTATTTTGGGACACGACTGGAGCGGGAAAGGTGAAGGGCCGGGAGGGAGAGGGAGAGAACTCGGCGCCGGTGTTGGGTGATTTTGTAGCTCCTGGTGCTGGAAGCTGGCTCCCGTCACCGCCGAGGCCCGGCTGCAACAGGTAGAGAGCGGTGGGATGGGGGTGTCACGGCCTGGGGCTCAGTTACCCGGCTGCGTGGACCGGTGAGGGGCGGTGTGAGCTCGCCCACCCTCCCTCCCTCCGCCCGGAGCTGGCGGCCGTCATCTCGCCGCCGAGCCCCGGGGCTGCCCGCGGAGCGTAGCGAGCCCCGACGAGCAGCAGGGCCCGGGGCTGAGCCGCGTAGTCGGGCCTCGGGGGGTTGAAACGTCGCGGTTTGTTCCCACCCGAGCCCGTCCAGTGGTAAAAAATAGTAATATTAACGCTGGTGGGTCCCAGGCGCGCCGGGAGCTCCCGTGGGGATAATCCAAAGAGAAAAGCAGCACCCACCGGCGAGAGCGGCCAGGCGGGGAAAACGCGGCCGGCGGGGGCCTCGCCCAGCCCCGCGGACGCGGGGGGGAGACCCACCCGCACCACGGGCGAGCCGACCGACACGTGTGGAGGAGCTCCGGCAGCTCCCACACCGGGAGGCACTTAGAAATCCCTGCAGCGTCGTCCGCTCGGGCCGAATCGCCACCGTTTGCCGGTTAATAAAAGGGAAAGACGAACTGTCCCGTTCAGACACTCGGGATTTTATTACAGAAAAGGAGGTGATTTTTTTTTTTTTCCTCACAGGTCAGCCCAGTTCAAGATGGGAGTTTAGCTGCTTTTGCTCCCAACTTTTCGAATCTCTCGACTAAGTTTTTTTTTTCGCATCGCCTAATTTTTATATTTTGTTTGGGGGGGTTGGCGGGGCAGCAGTAAATCGTCTGGAGGTAAAAAAATTATCTGTAAACAAATATATTTTAAATTATTTTTACAGTTAGAACTGGTGTCTTTTTATCAGGTTGTTGTGGGGAAGAGATCAAAAGAGGATTTTTAAGTTTTGGGCTGGTTTTTTTTTTTGTTTTTTTGTTTGGTTTTTGGTTGTTTTTTTTTTTTCACTGAAGTCAACTCTGATGTAATCGCATTTACGGGCTATCAGTCTTAAAATCTATTCCCGATTTTTTTTCCCTGCACCCCAGCCCTCCTCTTTCTTTCTCTTTGACGCTCTGCGCCCCCCACCCCGCACTGTGCCTGGCCGGAGGGGCCGGGCGGAGCCGCCCTGGGGAACACAGGAGCCGCTGCCCGGTGCGGGTCTCTTTGGAAAAGCTTCCCCCCTCCTCTCCTATCCCATTATTGCAGCCGACCAGGGCCTGGAAGAGAGGAGGAATAAGGGCCGGGCCTTTGGCCCACGGGAGCCGCGGGCGGCCGCGGGTGGGAAGCTGTCCCGGTGGGATGCTGTCCTGGGCAGTCTGGCTCTGTTAGGACGTCGCTGGGGAGTGATGGGCCCCTTCGTTACCCTCCTCCCCTCTTCTTTCTCATCTCTTCCACCCCCCCACACCCCCCCCCGGGGCATTAACTAGGCTTAATCTGCCAGCTCCATTTGAACCTCAATGGGAGTAAAAACAACAATTTACTCTCCTGCCACTTGCAGACAAAAGCGCTGGTGAAAAAGAGCATCGGGGGGTGGAGGAGTGGAGGGGGGGGGGGGGGGGGGGGGGGAAAAAAAAAAAAAAGCAACTCTTTGGTGGGGGGGGGGGTGGTG
>JAOEGS010010097.1:0-14188 GCA_025447755.1 Corythornis vintsioides
ACCATCCCTGGATGTGTTTAAGAGTCATTTGGATGTGTTTTTGAGTTACATGGTTTAGGGGTGAATTTTGTAGAGTAGGGCTAATGGTTGGATTTGATGATCCCAAGAGTCTTTTCTAATTTGAATGATTCTATGATTCTATGGAAATAATCTATTTAGTCAAGTTATAATCCTCACTCTTAAAATAAATTTCCTATTTGCAGTTCTTTGTACCCAGTAGAAATCTTGTGACATTTATGATCTTTGTGAAAATCACTGCTATTTTAATATTATTATTGTTATTAATAAATATGTATGCAATATTATCTCTGAATGGCTTTTCCTCTACAAAGGATGTAGAGACATAATGTAGTGATGATGTATCAACCATCAAAAAAATTGCAGATGTAGCTAAAGTGGTCAGTTAAATTTTATTTCTTTAATGAGTAACACACTATCATGGGAGAATTACAGAATAGAATAATAGAATCATAGATTATTTTAAATTGGAAAGGACCCATAAGGATAATTGAGTCTAACTTCCCACTTTTTACAGGACTATGTAAAACTAAACCATATGACTACGAATGTCATCCAGACACTCCTTTAACTCTGACAGTATTGATACCATGACCATTTCCCAGGGGAACCTGTTTCAGTTACCAACCACCCTCTCAGTGAAAGAACCTTTTCCTAATGTCTAATCTGAACTTCTGATGCAACTTCATTATATTTCCTTATGTCCTACCACTGGTCACCAGAGAAAGGTGATCCTTCCACTGGTCCGGTGGAGGAAGTTGTGTATTACAATGAGGTCAGCCCTCAGCCTTATCATTTGCAACCTGAACAAACCAAGGGAATTCAGTCACTCCCCATAAATATTGCCTTTCACTGTTTTCATCATTTTCCACTGGACACTCACTAATAGTTTGATGTCCTTCTTATATTGAGGATACTAATTTAAGTGTGAAATCACTAAAGATACTTCATACAATAGTGAGATGAAATAAGATAGATAAGATAAGATGATAAGATAGATAAGTGCATCTTCTTTGGATCCTAATGGAACAGCACACTCCACCTGGACAGAAACTTATTCCTGGCATCATTTAATTTATTTCAGTAGGCTCTTGTTAAAGGATTTTCCAGTTATGGAAATGTGTTTTAAATTTATACAACTTATTTTAGTCTAGTAAAAGCAGTTTCCAATACATTCAGTCTACTTTATTGGTTTCAGGATGATTTACTCCTACAACCAATTTGTCATCCAATGACAGGACAAGAGGCAATGGGAGTAAGTTGGAGTACAAGAGGTTTAAGGTCAACACAAGGAAGAACTTTTTCTCAGTAAGGGTGACAGAGCTCTGGAATGGGCTGCTCAGGGAGGTTGTGGAGTCTGCATCTCTGGAGACATTCAAGACCCACCTGCATGTGTTCCTGTGTGACTTGGTCTAGGTGATCCTGCTGTGGCAGGGGGGTTGGACTAGATGATTTTCTAGGTCCCTTCCAATCCCTAACATTCTGTGATTCTGTGTGTAACAGAGATCTGCAAATTAATTTATTGTTTCGAGCATTGAAAAATTTCTGCCTTTTCCTTGTTGAATTCCCTTCTGTATTCTTTTGACACACTGACCATAACTTTTGGTATTTCTTAAAAAAGACCCACATGGATCTGTTCCTGAGTGACTTGGTGTAGGTGATACTGCTGTGGCAGGGGGGTTGGACTAGATGATCTTCTAGGTCCCTTCCAACCCCTAATATCTGTGAATCTGGGAATCTGTGAACCAAAGGTGATATGAAAATACCAGTGAACCCTGTCTGTCAGTAGCCACTTTTGATATCTGTCATCCTACTTATTTTCCAAGTTCAGGTGACAAACTTGTAAATTAAGAATGCATTACACATAAGAAAAAATACACAAAATATTATAATTCTTTATTAGAACGTTGTAGATCTGATTAGAACATTGTGCATGATCTTAAATCACGCACAACCAGGAAAGCTAATAATGTTTTTGTTTTTAAAGCAAATGTGTCAACAGATAATGGTACTATAATAAGCTGTACTTCTAAAGTTTAGCTACATGTGAATTAATATAGAATTGTATTTCCAGCCTACTTTACTATTGAGGCTAAACTCTCCCCTCAATGATTTTATTCTGCTTTTTGAAGAATTTATGATCTTATGAAGATTAAATATCTGGTACAACTTTTAACAATTTAAGAAAACACATATAAGAAGATGATGCAAGAAAATTAATATGTTAAAGCTTAATTCAATTGTTAGTATCTAGCTCTACTAGTGATAATGCAGGCAGTAATTGTGTAATACAGCCAGATTCAAAGATACTATTCTGTACCAAAGTCTGAATATTTGGTTCAGTTATGCAAACGTTCATTCACTTTATTAATATACACTATTGTATCCAACACCAACTTTCACAATCAAAATACAAAATTATGCAAAAGGCGATCTTCTAGGTTTTTGTACTTTTGCACAATTTTCTATATAGGGAAAAAAATCCGCAGGAACACTGTTATGTACCGTGGAGCATTTTCTGGCCCATAATGGACATGTGAGCAACCCTGCCTTTGAGGGCCTTGACTACTATCAGGGCATCAGGCCTCAAGGTCACCTTGACATAAGGAACCAGGGACTGCGGTTAACGAAAACAACATCTGCAAGAGCAAAACTGTTGCAAAAGTGCCACGTGACTGCCACATGATAACCAATCAGAACTTTGCTCTGCTATGTGAGCAGTTTAGCTGGACCAATCAGAAATTGTTGATTGTTACATGTACATTTGTTAAAGGCATATATGTTGGTTAAGAGTCTTAGTAAAGTTGGAATTCACCCAATCATATTGATCTCCATGTGATTTGTCCAAATCTCCTGCAATGTACAGCAGTAAAAATCTGCAAAACTATTTCGACAACATACATTATTAATCATGACAAATAAGAATTTCATTGTTCTTGAAATACTGTTTTCTTGATCAGATTCCCTATATTAATATAACTATGCTTACATTTAAAAAATACTGATACCTTAAGCTTTTGTGTATGTCAAGTCTGACTGAAAATATTATGTTAATTATCTTTCAGACTGCATGGTAAATTATTCGATATTACATCTTTATATTGTGGAGGAACTGGGTTGCATTATCTCTAAAGATTATACATTACATAAAAATGGTTGAGACATTTCTCTCTTCATAACAATTGTCACATTAGTGAAAAACAACAGTCTGCTTTCCAGGAATATTTGTTTTATTTAGAGCCTATAAGATTTCCCAGCAGACTATGTCATCTAATCGAACAAAAATACTTGGTGTGATAGATTCTGCAACATAGCATTACATTCTGTGGAAAGTCATTTATGAAAAAAAAAGAACTATGTCCATGTTATTCTATGTCATCAAGGTATCTTAATAAACATGTGATGGCAGTAGGCATTGGTCATCAAAATTTGAATTATATTTATTGTGATTGTTTTCATTATTCATTTTGATGAAATGAACACTGTGGAAATCCAGACATCTGAGAACAAAGTTAAAAATTGTAACTGCTTTATGAAATTAAATAAACGTTTTTCCCTTATATGGTGGATTGCAAAGTTATATTAAAAATATGTAAGATTTGAATTGCATTTGAATGTTCAAAACTTTTTAAATAAAACAAAAATAGATCATCTATTAAAATACAAGTATGTATGTGCATATGTGTGTGTTTACAACTGTGTACGCACAAATGCACATGAAAGATGTACACATATCATACATTGTGTGGGTATGTATATACGTGTTTATGCATATATTCATACATAAAATCACACAGAAATTTTGAGCCCTCTGGTGGTAAGAAACTTCCAAGTTAAGAAATCATTCATGTTATCACAAGTATATCCACTCTGTAACACTACTATGCTTTCATATAGGTTCAGGATGGCTCCCTGCGGTTGGTGTGGGAATGTAGATCATGAGTCAACAATGTGCCCTTGCGTCCAGGAAGGCCAATGGCATCTTGGGATGCATTAGGAGGAGTGTGGCCAGCAGGTCAAGAGAGGTTCTCCTCCCCCTCTATTCTGCATTGGTGAGGCCCCACCTGGAATATTGTGTCCAGTTTTGGACACCCCAGTTCAGAAAAGACAGAGATTTACTGGAGAGAGTCCAGTGCGGAGCTACCAAGATGATGAAGGGAGTGGAGCATTTCCCTTATGAGGAGTGGCTGAGCTGGGGCTCTTTAGCCTGGAGGAAAGGAGACTGAGGGGGGACCTCATTAATGTCTATCAATATGTTAAGGGTGAATGAATAGGGAAGACGGAGCCAGACTCTTCTCAATGTCATCCAATGACAGGACAAGAAGCAATGGGAGTAAGTTGGAGCACAAGAGGTTTAGGGTCAACACAAGGAAGAACCTTTTCTCAGTAAGGGTGACAGAGCTCTGGAACAGGCTGCCCAGGGAGGTTGTGGAGTCTCCGTCTCTTTTTTTCTCTTTTCAGTTCCATGAAGCATAGAACAGGAAAAAAACCCAGCAAGAAATACTGGGTAGAAAAATGAAATGAATGCTTATTATTTGAAGCCTCTGATTTGGGTAAGCTTTGTTAATAAAAAACAATAATAAAAAATATATTCTTTCTGTGGCGGCTTTGTCTGCAGGTCTCCGCTCTTAGTGATTTGCAAATAAGAATGTAGACTGGAAAAAAAGCTTTAAGTACCGCAGTGCTACACTGGCATGGATTAAGTCTTAAATGCAAGTAATGATTTCACTGGTGACATTTGGACTTGATTTATTTCCTTAAACTAACTGAAAAGGAATCAGGTTTTCCATTATTTGAAAATCTATCATGTAAAAAAAAAAAAAGAAAAAAGAAAAGATTAATATTATTTATTTAAAAAAAAAAATTAATGGCATTGTTATACAACTGTAATATTAAGGAAATTCAGTAAATGCAATCTTACTATGTTCACAGTAAGTAATTTTTAAAAAACTTTTCCATAGGCACTTTCCAGACTGCACTTCTGATGGACCT
This sequence comes from Corythornis vintsioides, assembly GCA_025447755.1. Lineage (NCBI taxonomy): Eukaryota > Metazoa > Chordata > Aves > Coraciiformes > Alcedinidae > Corythornis > Corythornis vintsioides. Next base: position 5,011 of record JAOEGS010010097.1, read on the forward strand.
GAGTAATTCATGTACCTCTGCAAACTTTTGTTTGGTTTACAACCAGATAGCCCTAAGACCCTTGTCACCCACTCATTTTCAAAGTTTTTAAAGTTTAAATATGCTAGAAAATATATTCTGAGGGGACATTACTTGAAGGTTTCTCCATGATGCAGAAACCTTAAGTCCTAGTGTTAGACAACAATTATCCAAACAAGGATAAAATAATGTCTTTCTCCAATTCTGAGAGACATCAGACAATGAACATAAACTCTGCAAATTTGTTTGCAAAATACTGTAAAAGCTTTTCAAACTGTGTCATGAGGACAAAAGGATGTTATAGATGAGTCACATCAGGATTCTTACCTTAAACACTATTTCAGCTTTCATCTGTTTTTCATCTAGAGGAAAAATGTACTTCCTAGAGTAAATCAATCTTTACCTGAGCTCTTCAAGTTGTGAAAGGACCACTTTCTAGGATAGATTGCAAAGATTACCAAAACTATCCAATGTGGCTGCAAACTATTTCTGTTTCAGTTTCTTGCTAATCTCTTCACCTCCTAGGATCTTAGCTATAACCCAGAGGGACAGTTTCATTATTTTTAACAGGTTTTGGAGAGGGCTGGATTTTAAAAAGGCTTTTAAGAATGCAAACATAATTCACCTAAAAGTACTAGCATGTCCTTGTGAAAAAGTAGATTTCCATTAAAAGTTATCAAAACAAATTGGTAAAACATGCACTGCTGTAGAGAAAAATCAAAGTGAAAAAGATGGCTAAAAGGAGATTTAAAAATAGAAATGAAAATTGCTGTATCATAAAAAGATAATAAAGTTTAAAGAAATTATTTTAAAAAGTCATTTCAGAGAAAATTTTATTTAAAAAACCCCAGTGTAACTCCAGCCAACAAAACCAAAGCAAAAGTTTGAATACAAAATATTACTAATTATTGTTAAAGGATAATTTAGTATTTCTGTTTTATGGTCTCACAAATAACAACTAAAAACCCAGCTCTCTTAGCATCACATGATTTTATCAGCAATAAGTATGGCATTGTATGGCAATATTACATGCTATTTTTCAATTACCAGTCCAGAAGTGGTACAGTAATAGCACCATAATAAAAAGGAATTTAGAATCCCTGTTTCATATGCCATGGATGTGTTTTTATGCATTTGGGAGCTAACAGGCTTGCAGGTAACACCCCTGGTATCCTGGAACCCATGTAACATAATTTGAACTTGATGCACACAAGAAAATCCACACCTCCAGCAGTTCCTGTCAGTTCAGCCAGTTCAGTTCCTGTCAGAACTGTCAGTTCAGTCATTGCCAGATTATGATCTTGAGTCCACGAACTCCTGTTCCCATCAGCAACTTTCTTAATGTCAGTAGAAGTGTTTGTCTGATTTAGCAATCAGAATGATGGACTTCTATCTCATCCCACTCAGTGGACAACGAGGGAGGTGAATCTTTTTGAGATCCCTGAAAGTGGCTGTCTCTGCACGGTAGGGCCACTGGGCGGTTATCTCCACCTGTTGATCCAGCAACGTCTCGCTGGATCAGACCAAATCTTCAGTTCTTCGGTGATGGGTGCACACCAATCAGTATTTTTCTGTCTCTTTTTATACCTTTGAGATATCTGGGAGAAAATCCCAGCTTCCACAGGAATTGAGGTTGATTTGCATAAATCCTCATGAGCCAGGACAGGCAATCTCCCCCTTTAGCAGCAACACTTAAAGAAAGACAGGGTGCTGCCTAGACAGGACTAATCTCTTTGTTAAAGTTTATCTGCAAGGAGACAAAGCTATCACAAGCAATCAACACCTTTCCTCTTCCAAACAAGTCTTTTCAGATATTACCATATCACACTATTTGAGACATTCTATACCAGGCTCTTATAACTTCCTTAGTCCTTTCCAGGACTAGGAAGTTTATTATTAAATGTTTATTATTAAATGTCTAGAAAGACAGGATGGAAAGCCATAAAAGATGACTTCCTGTCATTTTTTCATGACTCTTAAATTCTCTTAGTTTTTAGCAACATCTTTACAGTAGAAATTTCAAATAACAGCATTTAAAACCTAGATTATACTACCATAAACCCCCTTTCTGTTATCAAGCACTATCAATGCTCTCAATACTTTATACATACTGTCTTTACCCCAAGGCATTTTCACTTCTCAGCACAGATGACAGGTAATAGTTTGAAAGACATTCCGATGGACCCATTGATACTTATGGGGAAAATGCCATTTGAAACCTGTGACATGGTTTCCAGACCAGATGTTGTCTCAAGTAGATTATTTCCTTATTTATTTTTGCGGAGGCAGGACTGGAGATACATGCAGACGACTCAATATGAGCTGCAACATGCATCCACTTTATTTTAAGGTTTGCCATAATTTATAGGGTTTATTATCAGCACAACTTACAGAATTACACATTGGTTGGTTCTGCTCGGTTAGTAACAGTGCTATTATTGGTTAGTAATTGGAAACATTCAAAGTTAACAAATGCATCACACCTCCTACTTTTGTTCTGCTTTGTGGTCAGTCCTCCCTATCTTTCTTCCCCTTGTGATCTAACTTGTTTATTAAGTTCCAAGGTGAATGTCATTGTAATTCCTTTAGCCTTAGTACATCAGTTTCTCATGCTGTGCTTGTTTCAGCTTCAGAAAAGATAGAACTGTGCATCGCTTCCAATAAGCCATGGACATTCTCACATAGCCACCAACAATTTTTACTTATTTTTATTTTCCTTTGGTAAATTATTAAAAATACTTTGGAGAAAAATTCCATATTGTAGAGGATGTAAATTAGAAATTTATTTTTTGAAATAATTTTCCTTCTCTTGTAGATTGTATGTATGACTCACTCACAGAACTGGGACATATTCAAAGAACATACATATTATAGGATATGCATATCCAAAAGGATAAATAGCTATAGAAAAGCAGACAATAGATTAAAGCACTTCCAATTCAGAAAAGTAATATTAAATTACCTAATATTAAACATTAGCACAAATACTCTGTGAAAAATTAGGGATGGGGAAAGACAATAAAAAATAAGGATATTGAGAAAGCTGAGGGTCTTAAATGACATGGAACACACAAAGGTAACATCCTTGCTCATCTTGCTTATCTCACTGAAAGCATAGACTCATCACTGGTGAGTAGCAGAACAATTATTAAACTGACAAAAACTTCCAGAGGAACTTCTCAAAATAAGAGCAAACAACAACCACTAAGAATTTTATTGTAATTCTGAAACAGCTGACTGCCGGAAAATGTAGCTATAAAAAAATAAAATATAGCTTAAATCCTTCATTTGCCTAAGCTTGCAGGAAATAAGAAACTTTCACAATTTAAATGTCAGCTAACAGTGACATTTCTGTAGTCTGTTTGTGACTAAGTGCAAACAGAGGGTTTCTATGCTTTTTTCTTATTTCACAGATTACTAATTTGTGCTGATAACAACACTACAACTCACAATGAAAATGTAATTGATTTTCAGAAGTATTTTTTTCTGTTTGAAATTGAATTTCTGAGCTCTAACTTAACAGTAAAATAGAATATTTTTCCTATTTTTTCTCCACAACATCACAAGATACACATTGGAGTGGTATTTCCCACTCATATTTCCCTCTCTAAAAGCATAATTAAATGTTTTAAACATATTAGGTGATCTTTCCCTGAGTTGTATGTCAGTTACACATCAAGGTTTTTTGTTCGATGCAATCCAAAACTATTCTTGTCTTCTTAATGACAAATCTTTCACATACCTAAGATGCAAGCTGTAGTGTGAGAGAGCTTGTGCCTCCTGCCCATGCAGGATGAAAGCTGGACAGTCATGCTATGCTACTCTGGGAATTTCATGCAGCAGAGTCAAACCATGCATAATGGAGGTGAAAGGATGTGGTTCATACAGAGGGCATATGTGAGGTCATTCACATTGCCTGGTACTCTTGAGGAATCCTCTTCTGAACTCAGAAATGTTGTTTTCAGGGCACACAGAGGGGACCACAAAACTTTCTTGTCTGAATGGTCAGGAGATGTGTCCTAAGGGAACTTTTGAGAACATTGTAATTGGGCAGATTGGATGCAGTCATTAGATCTCTTCTTAATAACCATCAGCATTACGTCATACTGACTCGCTATTCACAACCTGATTAAAAGGCCTAGTGACAGATGAGAGGACAAGCCTATGACCACCTGCTTTCATTTTATTTTATGTACTAACTTGCTATTTTGATCTGCTGTTGTCACCAGACAGCACTCATAACTTCATTCTTTTACATGCTCTCTGACCATAAAATAAACAGATGATGTACCTAGGGAAAAAAAAAAAAAAAAAGGATTCTTGAAGATTTCCCACTGGCTCACTAAAATCATTTTCTTCTGTTGGGAAAAGTGGGTTCTACTGAAATTTTCAGTTACTTCATTTTCTTTGTCAGCTGTTTCTTTGTCTAACAATCTCAAACGATTCTTAGCATCAATTTGTACATGGAACTGTGTGTAACACTGTTTTTATGTCCGTATGTAGACTGCTGAAGAAAATACTGCCATTAATAATTCATATTTGCCTAGAAAAGCTAATATTCAAATTCCTTTTTGAGGGCTGGTCTATAAGCCACTGCATTAGGAAACCTTTCGTGCTTCCACTTTATTCTGGCTGCTTCTTTGGTGCTATTCAAAGTCTCAGTGAAAAGCCCCACTTGCAGTTCTGCAGTTAAAACAACAAAGCGCTGCCTATGCCGCTTCTTTAACACAGCTCTAAGGATTTATTATTTGCTTCTTTATTCTTCCTTTTTCTGAAGTTTGCTTGTCCTTTTCCCCTTTAAAATCTCTTTATCTAAAGCTGAATTAGTTTTCGCAGCTGGTTGGCAAAATGCCATCATTTTCTGCTCTGACACTTATTTGTCAATTTCCAGCTGCCTTCAAACTTTTTACTTTTCTTAGTTTCTATCTCTTTTTCCTCTTTCACAGTTTCACTGATTCAAGTTTTAGCTGTTTTAATAGAAAAGGATAGAAAAAACCCTCCTGGGAAGGAGAAAAGGAGCCATTCTTTGCAGTGACAAAGAGAAAGCAAAAATACTATGAGATTTACCCATTGAAGGCTTTGAAAAGGCAAACTTTGTGCTCTACAAATACTTATAATCTGATCCTACTTTCAGGAAGGTATCACGTAAACATACTACAGTATTTATGCTCTGTCTTAAGAGACATTAAATTTATAGATCTGTTTTTCAGACTTTTCACAGGCTACTATTATGTTTTATTCCAGAGTTCACTGTAGTTTTAAAACACTAGTCATTAAAGAGTGATTGATTTATTTTTAACACTTCTGCAGCTTTATTTCTCAACTCAGGTTGTATATAAAAATTGCTAACCTCCATCTTAAGCTTCTACTCATAGACCTATTAAAATAATACGTGAAACTTTACTTAATATATACTATAGGTTAATGAGAAGAGATGACAATTTTTATTTGTTTTATTCTTTGAAACTTAACAGAACTTCTCTTATATATATAGTTTACTATAGATGTTGCATTTCAATCATCTTGTGGGCTGTTGTGTCACAATCATAGAGAGATAGATCCTATGAAAAATATTGGCTTTCTAGTCTTTGAATACCAGTATAGTGGCTTATGTAGCAACTGTGCAGATATTATTCTTCCCACTCAAATAATAAGAATATTATTTAATGAAACTGTCAAAAATTAAGTGCCCCAAAATCACATCTTTATTTTCTGTTCTTCAGTATTCAGGTTTTAATCCTTTGAGCACAAGGAAAAGGCAGCAGAAAGATTCCCCCTCAGACTGAGACCTTTTTCTATTGTGATTACTATAGAATTATTGTTATAGTAATATTTTTATTATTATCATCATTATTACTAGTAATATTATTAAAGTGATGTTACTAGTAATTCCCATACTACTTACAAATTGCTGTTATATGGTAAATGCAACTTCATTTTTTTTGGAAGTGGAATAGATTATTTATTGTGCTGCAAGAATGCAAATAGTAGGGATTTTTACCATCCCTATAGCCACAGCTATAGGGAGTGGGATAGAATGCTGCATATAGTGTCATATCTTGGCAGTTTGAATAGATGTAAAGAAAATGAAAAGAAAGACCATATCTAAAGAAGAGGAAAAAAGTGTTACAGCTTTCAGTACTCTTTCCTATATGTGAGGTCCTAGAAATTGTCTGGACAAACTGTGAAGTGGTGAATAGTGGCAGGAGCTAGCCATTAAGTGAAAATGTGAGTAATGATTACCCTGCTGAGAGCCTTTAACCATCCTGACATTTACTGGAAAAGTAATACAGTCATCAGTAGACAATCCAGGAGGCTCCTGGAGTGCCTTGATGACAACTTCCGGAGGAAGGAAGTAAACACCCCTACCAGAGGGGAAGCAACACTTGATCTGGTGATTACCAATAGAAATGAACTCATCAGAGATCTCAAGATTGGAGGCACTCTGTGTGGCAGAGACCATGCACTGGTAGAATTCACACTACTAAAGGTCAGAACTCAGTCAAAAAAGCACAGTCAGGACCTTGAACTTCAGAAAAGGAAACTTCCAACTTTTCAAGGAGTTAGTCAATAGGATATCCTGGGAAACAGTCCTCAGAGACAAGGGGGCAGAACAGAGCTGGGAGATTTTTAAGGACACTTCAGCGTCTTCAAGCTCTTGATCCCCAGGTGTAAGAAATCAAGCGAGACAAGGAAGAGATCAGTGTGGCTGAGTCAAAACCTACTGGTAAAAGGAAAAAGCAAGAAGGAGATTCACAGGCAGTGGAAGCAGAGACAAATACCATGGGCAGAGTTTAGGGATGATGCCCAATCATGTAGGGATGAGGTCAGGAGGGCCAAGGCGTTGTTGGAGCTGAACTTGGCAAGGGATGTAAAGAATAACAAGAAGGGATTCTACAGGTATGTCAATGAAAAAAAGGAAGATGAAAGAAAACATATGCCCCCTGAAGAGCAAATGTAAGCTAGTAATAATGGATGAGGAGAAGGCTGAGATTCTCAGCAATTTTTTTTCCTCAGTCTTCACTGACAAGGTCTCTCCCAACACTTCCCAAGTTCAACTGCAAGGTGTGGAACAGGGGGATGAAGTCCTCCCCACTGTATGTGAATACCAGGTTCGTGACCACCTGAGGAACCTAAACATACATAAGTCCATGAGACGTGATGAGATTCATCCCGGAGTCCTGAAAGAATTGACTGATGTAGTCACCAAGCCACTTGACATAATATTTGAGAAGTCTCGGCGGTCAGTTTTACCAACTAAGTAATATAAGTTTGATAAAAGTATCACTTTCAGAAGATTATAAAAGCTTTGTAACTGTATTAGTTTAGAGTTGAACATGCTGAAAATGTTCATAAAATCAACACTACTATTGGGAAGTGCTAGTAGAAACAGCTGCTCTTCTTTTTCAGTATGTTTCTGTTCAGTGATACCCACAAATTGCCTGCTCTGCCCATTACTCTGGTATTGTATCTAAGGCACTACCTCCACATTTTTTTAGGATAATTAAAAACGAATGTTACACATTGTTTTGGGTTTTTTTTCATGCATGATGATTTACTTTTAAGTAATGTTTCCAAATTTCATGTTACAGATGCAAGACAAAATCCTCTTCCCTTTTTTGATCTGTGTAGATAGATCTTATGTAGATCTTATGTAGATAGATTTCTTCACATTACTACTGACTAAAGGAATCCCTTGTAATAAATTAGGTCTGATCACTAAAAAATCAAAATATACCCTATGTTTGAAGTACCAGACACAAAATTAATTCTCTTTGTCTGCTCAGAACAAACTATTATCAATAAGTACATATAGTTCTTCAGTTTGGTATCTGCTTTTGACCATGTGTTGGCCTTTGTGCTGAGACCTTGAGGCCTAAGAAATTGCTCTCAGAATATCTGATAAAATGTTTTTATCCAATTAAGTCAGTAATCACAAGGATTTGGAGTTCTCCACTAATACGGTGTAGTTCAGAATTGGTTGATACTTACCTGTCAGCTCAAGTGGATTAATAGCTGGATGTCATTAGCAGATTGTATGAACACTCTTAATCCATTTTAGGATGAAGCCAGACAGGTTAGTTTAAATCATCTTAGTGAGGTTTCAATTAGCCTAAACTCAGCCTATGTTTCAATATAAGGATATACACAAAAGTCTTTTTCATCTATACTGTGACACGCAGGTCATATAGTGTTTTGACTCAATCTAAGACGTTAAGACAATCAAGGTATCTATTGTCTATCTTGAGACATCTAAACAATTGAGCAAGGCTAAAGAAATATTTCAACATCATCCCCTGAGGTGGGTGTGCCTGAGATTGGAGATGGGGGAGAAGTCTGAAGCTGGCCCTGGGAGTACCCCGATATTTCATGAAGAAAAAGGCCTTTTCCAATAAAAGAACCCTGTGGTGTCTGTTGTCTTAATCACCTGATTTACAATGGCTGAGCTCTCCAATTAGCTAAACTATGTACTGTGCTAACTACACTCCTCCTTTATCTTGAAGGAGCAGAAGGAATTTCTCACCTGTACAGTTGGAGGAAGGGGGGTGTAAAGGAAAAACTGTATAAATCTGCTTTATGATGGATGGAGTTTAAGAAGCATTTTGCCGGGAAAGTAAGAAGCTCTCTTCCCCGCTGACATCATTGTTGGACCGTGGTGGTGACTATACTATCACTTGTTGTCCTCTGCTTTCTCCTTTCTTTTGTTTCTATTTTTCTCCCTGTCCTGTCTGTTTTAGAAACTTTGTTCTACTGTAATAAAACTTTGTTGTGCATGTGGCATCTGACCTCATTTGTATCTTAATTTCACCATTTGGGGATCACCTTTAAATCTTTCATGAAAAATTGTCAGATATCCCTTACCGCATTGTGACATATACTTGTTTTAGCAGTTTCTCTCTCACATAATTAGTCAGTATTTCTCTTATGACAATGACTGATCTCTCAGGTCTGTCAGCTGAGCTGTTCATGTAGTTACTCCTGCACCCATTGCAGATAAGTGAGCTATCTAACTTCCATTATTAGTTTAAACTGTTCCTAAAAATACCTAATAGAGAAGGTATAAGGAAGTTTTTATAAGAATTTATATTTCAAAATATTAATTAATTATTTAACCTGTGTTCTATTTCTTCCTGGCATCTAAGTAATTGTCCTTGAAAGA
>JAOEGS010010098.1:14488-29507 GCA_025447755.1 Corythornis vintsioides
TAAGAAAAAGAATATAAAAGGACTGTCTTTCTTAATAAACTTTGGAGTTAGTTTGCATCAAACTGTTTCCCCATCCCATGTTGCGACGACAAATTACCATAAAGAATTTTCTGAAATACAACATACCAACTAAATAACCACTTTGCTAGATAATAACTATTTAGCAGAATAATTTGAGAGCAAAAGGACCATTTATATTTTCAAAATTTAAATGACTTAGGTATTTAATTAAGTACTGCGAGACTGTAATACTGTGTTAAAAAATGCAGCTGGTCAATGTTTTCTTTGAAGACAGGGAGGTCCTTGAAGAACTCTAAATGTTAGTTGTTGAGGGGTGATTAAGCACAACGAAATATTCAAATACAGAAACTCTAAATATATCAAATGTCAAAAGGATAATGTGAAATGATACACATTCTTTTTTATCATGAAGAGTGATTTTTTAGCAAATATCACTAAGCGATGAAGCTCTGTGCAGCAGGGAGGCATCCTGGCGTGACCACAAGTTACCATTTATCACGACTGCCAGAAGCCATCATCAGCGTGGTTGCGTGTCTGAATAAACTTTTGGTCTCAGGCAAGAATATACTATCAGGCTTGTACTTTGCTTTAAGTTAAAGCTGCTACCATGTCAAACCTCCAGGCAGATTCTGCCCAGACATTGTTTCAGTCACACAGTGAATCCTGCTATTCTGGATCTTCTTTCTAATGACATCACCCAACTTAACCCATGAAAGGACTGCATGATACCAAAGGAGATGATTCACTCATTGAAACATTCAGAGCCTCAAATGCCCATTTGGTTTGTCCTGAACATAAATGCAGCAGCTGATGAATGAAACATTCTGTGATCAGCCGTTAAGCACTGTGAGGGAGAAGACTGACTGATGTTCAGCCAGCTAGGAAGGCTGCAAGGACAATCTAACTGCACTAGCAGAGACAACAGGAGAGGAGACCTGAGCTTCCTAGTTTAGACATGTAGCAGCTACCAAACCTTTGCAGAGGGTCTTTAACCCAGATAACAAACAATGGGTGCTATTATTCCAGCCTGGTCACCAGCAGATGAGCTTCAGCATCCCCTGAATGAAAAAAGATGCTCCAGCACAGCCAGCAGGTACTAATTTTAGGCTGCGCATTGATGGTGCACAAAAAAGGCAATAATTAATCCAGACACAAGGGAAGAACTTGCTCTTAAGTTGGACACAGCTGACCAACACAACACCACGTTCCAGGGCACAAAAGACACAGTGAACTATAACATCAGCTACAGTGACTCATGGTAAAGTGAAACAAGTAAGAGGTTCCTGTTAATGTGCAAATTTTGACCACAAGGACTTTAGATTAATGATAAAACACTCGGGAAGATTACAATGTTAACAGTGGCTGCTTGTGCAACACTTCTGTAACATGTTTTTCTCATACTCCTCTCTGCCAAGCGACCTCCACCTTCCAGCCATCCTGCTGGGAATCTCCGCTCTCCCTCAGCCAGATGAGCCATGGATTTAGTGATGCTGTGATAAGCTTACTCTGTTTTAGGCATCTCTGCTTAGTCTGCTGTAGGCTTAGATGGAAGGTCTCTGATGTTGGGAGTCCATAGGACACACGTCAGCGAATACTGATTAGAGACTCTCCCTTGCAGCCACAGCCCAGAGGTTTGGGCAATGGCTTTGTCACACCAGCTTAAGCATACGGTTTTCAGACATGGCTGACAGATGCTCAGATGTTACATCTCAGGTAATTGCTTTTTTGGGTCCTTTTCTTGGAAGGCCTCCCACCAAAATCCTTGTGTATCTTTGATGCACTTGAGGATTTTCTCTGACTTAGAACTGAGCAGTTGCATTAAATGGACTGAAATATTTAATAACTGACTTTCACGGGGTTGCTAGAAATGCTTTCCAAACTTTCTCAGTCACAGACTTGCAGGAATGATTTTTCAGTCTCCTCATTGCTGTCAGCTAAACCTGAGAAACATGGATTATTGGTAGCAAGTGTCTGAGCTTTTCCTCTGACTTGTGAAGCTTCAGGCAATTTTTTGGTGTATACTGCTCTACGTCACCTTCTTTTTATTCTAAATGATATTGAAATTATTATGTCTGGCTCTGTCTTCCTCTACCTATTGTTCCTTTCTTTCCAAGGTCTATTTTTTTATTTCCCATACAATTCAATTTTCTGAGTTTCCGTGGTATCATTTTAATCTTTCCTGTGGTTTTCTAGAGTTTTCGTCAAAGGCTGTAAGGTCTTGTCTTATAGGTTCTTCTTGCTGCAGTACAGAGTTTCCCAGGCTTATCTAATTAATGTGCCTTGAATAAGTTTGTAGCAATTTAGCAGAAATGAATTACAATTTGTGTTAAATTACCAGATCTCAGGGGCCTGCACTTTTGACTTTTTATTTGGGTAACTGACAGAGCCTAAAGTACCATGAATGTTCCAGTGTTGTTCAGCATGCAGCAGTATCTTAATCTTCAGACTTAAATCTATCCACAAAATGCCTTTTACATTTTCTTTCTACTTTTATCCAGCAGCCTCAAAGCATTTTGGAAAAGAAAATTAATATACTACATTTGTTGCAGGGTGTTTCTAAGAGACAAAAAAAACACCAAAGTATATGTAAAGCTGATTTACCTGGTGTGCAGAGGTGGAAGATGCTCTCGAACAGACTCAGGCTAAATGTTGCCATCGTCCTGCTCAGAGGAATGTGCTGGAACGAAGGGGAACACACATCCCACCTCAGCTGCACAGAGGGATATGCCCAAAGGCTGCCCAGTGGCTCTGACTGGGAAATGATGGACATTAACAGGCAAGGAAGATTTCCTCCCTGGCATACATCAACTTTCTCCTGCTGTTTTGAAAATGGCTGTGTTCTTTATGCAGCTGGCAACACGAGTTTTATGCTCTATGTCTTCCCTCTGACCAATATAAAATTTGATGGGACCCAATGTAACTTTCCAGGAATGATGCAATAAAATTAAAGCAGTCGGAATTAACAGCTGTGAGTCCCAGTTGGCATTAGGTGTACTATCAACATATGAAAACCAGATATGAAAGACTGGTCTGGGCTCTTCTTTTACTCCCTTTTAATCTGAAATGTATTCAGGTCTCTGAGGAATTGTTAACTTCGGCACCAGCTGTTTTTCCAGCTGTTTCTACTCATAAAAACTTGTAAAATCTGGACTGGGCCTTTGAAGGCATCACAGTAAGAACTTATATCACAGCAGTGAAGAAAATGTGAAATACTCATTGAGCCACTGAAGCTCTGCAACTAACTCTAGCAGATTTTTACAAAACTAAGTTATCTTTCAATCAAGGAAGTGTAATGTTACTTCAGGCAGTGGCAGATTAAGAAAACCATTGGGTACGATCTGCCTCCTCCATTTTTCCCTAAATCACCATCCTACATTTCCTTTTGATTGAAAAAAAAAATCAGTAAAAAAATAATTAAAAGAGCTGCTAAAGCAGAAAAGAATATTTTAGACATATGATATTCTGAGTTCCCTCCAACATTATCTTAGGTCATGGCTTATCACATAACATTTGCTTTATTTTCTCTTTAACAGTGGGATATTTCCAAACTTGTGCATCCCATCTGTATCCATTTTCACAATGGCTGAACAAATCCAATTAGTCTGCAGTCAGCCGTGTAATGGTCTCCTACAACCACCACTAGGTATTTTTAGTCCATGATTCTCTTATTTCTCAGCTATGCCTTCTTTCTTTTCATATCTTACACATATTACCAGAGTTGCTTTTTTTCCCCTTCACTGATGATCTGTGTTACTGAAAGAGTCCCACATGCTTTACCTTTTCATATTTTTCCCATGGTCATCTCATTAAAACATACAAATGGTTGTGAAAAGGTGAACATTTTCAGTAAAATTATTGCAAAATTTTCCCTTAATTTCTTCTCAAATTCTATACTTTGCATTATTTCCTAGATCTATACAATCTGCCTTCTGCCCAGACTCCCTTCTACTGATTGCTATGTTTATTCAAAGATATATGAACTGCTGGAGAAGGGAAAATCTCCCTGTCAACCTATTGAGAAAAGAGTCCTGTTTCCTTCTCCTACAACAGATTTTCAATGATCCACCCACCTTGCAGCAGAACACGACATTGATTTTCTTGAAATCTAGATTGCAGTTCTCTTCCATGCTGAACAGAGCAGGGATGAACGTGACTTTCTGTGGGCTCCTCTTTGCCTACAACAAACAAACCCAGCAGCTTTTCAGACTTTACTTCAATCTGTTAAAAACAGAGACTTGTCTTCCTTCATCTTTCAGAGTGTTAAACATGACATGCTTTAAAGTCTCTGTATTTGTCAACAGGTTTCTTCACCAAACTAAATGTGATGTTTCTCTGCCTATGTTAATGATCTTGGTTTTTCTTCATGATGCTTGTTAAACAGACCTTTCTGTCTTTCAGTGTTTTTAATTCTTGGTTTTGTGGTCTTTTGTCATACTGTGTATGCAGAATTTCCTGGTTGTGGTGCTGGGTTGTTTTTTTTTTTTCCTATGAGGCAGTCAACTTCAGTTAATTCTACTTCTTTTACAAAGTACTTCTCTAAAAAGTGGTGAAATCTTAGCTGTGACTCCTCAGCAGTGAAATCCTTTTATCAGGATTGTTTCTGATGTGGACAGTTCACATGCTGAAAGCCTTCTATACAACAGTACACTGTTGTAATTTAAGCCAGGTTTTAAAACAATCTAGTTTAACATAAATTCTTGTCCTTCTTGCTTAGTATAGAGTACATTAGTTTTTCATTGTTCTGATTTTAAAATGAAAGAGATTAGTTTAAGATCAAACAGAAATGTCTGTTGTATTTTGTTGCTTATCTGCTAGTTGACAGAGGAGGAGAAAGAGTGAGAAGAGACGATTTTCTTCACCAAGATACCAAGAAGCCTTTATTTATTAATTTACAGCTCTGCTTATACCCTTTTAACTTCCAGGCAATTGGACAAGAAGCCAACCACCCCCAGGGGTGATTGGCTAGGGTGCCACAACACCCATAGTCAAAACACTTTTCTACTGTTTTACAAACAAATGCCAGCAAGGTCACAGCTGGTGGGAATCTTTGCTATCCCACAGGAAGGAAATTTCCATGCAATAGAATTTGAACATCCCCAGTATTTATTTCAAACTGCATAACTAAACAGACTGGTGCAACTTTCTCATGGAGAAAATGTAGTAAGTACAAAAAGTATATACAGTCTCCTATTTTTTCCTTTGTACTGTTAGTCTCCCATCTTTTTCACACTTCTATCTCTGATAGCAAGCACAGTTTTTAGTTGTTTCCCAAAACAGAAACTTGCATAAATTTTACTGCAGCTTCTGGAGACCTCAGTGATCTCCAAAAATGTTCCTGTGCTTATACTTTCTATTCATCAGTTCCTCTTTCCCTTTTTACCCTGCTTTTTCCACACTGTCTTTGTAGATTGTACTGTCACTAGAGCAAATTTGGACATTTAGACTACAACATCTCCCTTCAAAAATTTAACCAAGATTCTATTAATATCTTCAGTATATGTTTGGTTTTTTTCTTACCTTTTAATAAAAACCTATTAAAAATAAATATTCTGACACTGTGAATAGAAAATGAAATGGATTTCTACCTCTAGATTTGCATGTTATATTCAGAGGCAGGATATACTGAAGAAGTTACAGAAATACAACAAGCCTGAATCCTTCATTACCTTACAGAATAGCCAAGCTTAGCAGCATCTCTAAGTCCAAAAATCTTAATCTGGAAATACTTTCCTGCTTCCTTTTGAACAGGCTCAAAATATTTTTTCTGCTTTCATCTCACTTACTTTCCCAGCAAAAAAAAAAAAATATATATATTCTGGTTTCTCAGTCAGTCTATTTTCACTAGGCATTGCATTTTGCACCCTTAGCTCAGGTTCATGTGTGTGAACCACTTAAGCAGACCTGATAGGATGTTATTATTGGTTGGGGTTTTTTTCCCTTATGCATACGTATATTTGCTATTACATTTCATTCCCTTTGATATATGATTAGTGAGTCTACATTAATTATTCATTCCTCTAGGTGACAAGTGCTCTGTGTTCAATAGTTTATTGACCTGGTTCTTTAAGCTCAATAGAGATGTTAGTTTTAGCTATTCCAGGGAGGACAGAGGAGAAAACAAACCTCAGCAAGAGTTCAAATATTTATAACAACTCATTTTCCTGCTGCTTCGCACCATGCTGCATGCCTTTTATTTTATGAAACTCTACATTTAAACAATCTTTTCATTCAGTCTTAGGAAGTACCTTGACACCCAAACTGTTCAACATTCTCATCCACCATTCTGCTGATTCCCTGACTAGCACCAGTCACCAGAAATGCTTCTTCACTTAAATTCCTATCAGACAAGTTCTAGAAAAGTTAAAACAACAAAAACCAAACAAACAAGCACACACGAACAAACAAAAAATCCAACAAAAACAAAACCAACCAACCAACCAAACAAAAAAACACAAAAAACCCACAAAACAATCAACTCAACCAAACCACAAACAAACCAGGAGACCAGGAGCAAAACCAAAAATGTAAGGCATTGAAAGAGTATGCCAGTAAACTGATATTAAGGTTAGCTGCACATATGGGATGAAGTTGTTAGCTATTTACCATGAAAACATCCTTAATTCAAACCAGCCTAAAGTAAAAGAAAAGAAAAATGTTTGCCTACAAAATTTAGAATATGTGGTTGCAAGATTTTCTAAAGGCAAAGGCCCAAAAGGAAACGGAAAATGCACCCAGATCTTTGGTCATTATTTATGTTGGCTCTTAAATTTCTTCTCATCCATTATGAGACATCTGAGAGACTGTTAGAAATTCACATTCTCTTGAATGAGGAACCAGACTTCAAATGACTACATTCTCAGGCTGGGGTCATGGAAGGGGATCTTGGGCCAGGGAACAATGTTCTCTTTCATAGCATGTTCCTTTAAACACGTTTCAAGGATGTGTTCAAAATCAAATTCCTCTTCCCTCAAAATTTTGAACCTTTTCTTTCTTAAATGAAAGATGATTCTTCCTTTTGGATCTTTTTCTGAATATTAATAATTACCCTTGCATCTCTGAAAATGTTGTTTTCTTTTTGGCAGACTAGACATAGTCATCTTGGCTCGAGTATTAGCAAACTGAAAATCTGTTCATCACCAATTGATACACTTCTCTTCCTACCTGATCAAAACTAAAGATACTCCTGAATCTGTGTGCATTACCTCTTTAATCAGAAGGTTTTATTTCACGTAAGGCATCACCCATGTTTTATACAAGAATAACAATGGACTATGCCACATTTGTCTATCAGATATGATCACTGGACCAGATGCAACAGAGCTCTACCCCCTAGGGAGAGTTACTCATGAGATATCTGAGGAGTATCCCCAGCTGATAGCTACATTTGTAGCAGGGGTTTTGATTCACTTTTGGTCCATGATGCAGCCAATTGGTCAGTGCAGCATGGAGGGTCTCCTGCCACTTCCCAGATGTTGCAGCAGCATCCCAAGGCCCCTACAGGAACAGACAAGTCCTCCAGGCACAGGCTACTTTTCCTGGAGTCCCAACATTTGCCAAGCAGATGTCCAGGGTAAAGCCCCCCATAGCTGAGGGTACAGCAGAGATGCCCAGGTGGAGTAAAGGGTGTGGGCACCAGGCCACAAAAACTCATTCCAGCAGGTGGAAGCACTTGAAGATTATGTGAGGTTTTTTGTTTGCGATTTTTTCATATCTTTTTTTTTCCCCTACAGACTTGGGAGTCATGAGACATGAGAAGTACCAAGGAGAATAAAAAGCAGCTAGATTGTTTTAATATATATATAATTTGCTGGGGGTGTGTTTGATGCAGCACAAATTTATTTCAGGATTGTCTCCGAAGGACAAACAAGATAATGTAAACAGAAGGCAGGTAAAACAACGGTTACTTAATTGTTGTATGGGGCTTAGCAGAGCAAAGAAACAGGACATTTCTTTGTGAATAATGTGTTGGTGGCAGGATTCCATCAGGTGTTGAGAACTGGGACAACCACCACATTGGGAAAAGATAGCAATAGAGCAGAAAAAGGAGAAACCAGAGCTATCAACAAGAATTACGGAAGCAGAGGCAGGATATACAAAGCCTTTTGAAGGACGTGCTTTTGATGTCTGATTGAATTTGGACAAAAATTGGATGATAGACAAGGGACAGTGAAGTGAAGGGTAACATGTCTGTTGGCAAAAGTATGGTTCAGTTCAATGTAAAGCACTGTCTTTTAGGCAGCTTATAACACTTCACACTGCAGTGCCAGATGCAGGTTTGGAAACTAAGATTAAATTTGTACCATGGAAAAGAGTAAGTAGGATGATAAGGAGTAGACGAAAAGGGCAAGGAAGGAGCACTAATCTTTGGGCAGAATGATTAAATTAGATGAGCAGCCAGAATTTAAGGCTCTGTTTCAGGATGACCAAAAGAGACATTATTTCTAGCAGAGTTGCCCTTGAGGGGGAACCAGGAGTACTATAACATCCAAGAAGTTAAAATCAGGAAAGAGTTGGGAAGAAATGGCCTATAAAAAATAATAAATGAGCTGGCTGCAAAGAGGATTATGGGTCCTTTACTCCTCTAAGATAGATATTGACAAAAAGTTGGGATAAATTCCAGATGATCCATTCAGCCCCCCTCTTATCCTCACACATTGTCCACAAATGACGGTGGTGACCCTCAGTTAGGTCTCTGATACACATTTTCCTTGACCTGCAAGTATCAGTCATTCTTCCCCACGGCCTTGTAACACGGCTCACAAATTGTAACACCAAATTGGTATTTCACCTATTACCAGCTCACCATCATCATTTCAATTTGCTGGGATTCAAGATCCAGGGACAGTATTTCTTCAGGAAAGCAATGTCAATAGGTTTCTCAGTGCCTGGAACAGCCAGTGGTAACTTGTCCAAGTACAGTGGAGGCAATGAAATGGGAGGTAGGACATCCCTATGGACACAAAGCGGGCAGAGGATTTCTGTGCAGAAGCTGCCTTGGGAAGGTAAACAAGCTACACACCCACACAAGACAAACCCATGTTGCCACAGGAGGAATGAGTAGAAATTAGAAGGCCTTTGCACCTTTGGATCCTGATGAAGGCTCAGGTGAAGGGATGCAGGCCTAGTTTGCACCAAAGATATGGAGGCCCTATAAAATAATGTTCTGGGGAGTTTTTGAGGTACTAAGGCAAGGTAAATCTGGAGGAAAATTACCTCTGCAATGTATATGCAGTATAATATGTATTTCCTCATCAAGCTTGATGAGGCAGGGGACCTAGTGACAAAGTATATGGGGAAGGTGAGGTATTTGATCCTTTTTACCTCAGTTTTTACTGGTGTGTTCTTCCCTCAGGTGTACCAGGAGCATCGTAAGTCAGTGGAACTGAAAGCATTACTGATGGTAGTAGATAACTAGCAGAGTTAGGGATCACTTAAGCCAGCTGGACATAAGAGACTGGATGCATCCAATGGTGCTGGGACAGCTGGCTGCTGTCATGTCACGATCTCTATCATTTTGGAATGTCATGGCAATCACAAGTGGATTTCTGAAGACTGGGGAAGGCAAATCTCACATCCCTGTTCAAGAGGGGCAATATAAGGAAGATCTGGAAAAATACATGCACGGAAAAGTTGAGAAACAATTTTTCCTGGAAACATTTAGGATGGTCAGATTGACTCTTGCTGGTGCTGAATAGATGCCATTAACACAAACTCAACGCCTTTCAGGACCTAACAGGGTGACCGTCTCTGAGATTAGGTACAAACAGCCACTCTTAAAAGAGGAGTGAAGCTGGTCCTCAGCTTCCCACAGTACAGCACTGTGGGGTGTTGACTTGGGCCAACAGCCAAGCACCCACACAGCTACTCATTCCCTCCCTTTCTCCCACTCACCGGGACACAGAATGGGAAAAAGTGCAGCCACCGCTCAGCAACAGCCAAAACATCGCTGTGTTATCAACACTGGTTTGATGACAGACCCAAAACACAGCACCATAAGTACTGCTGTAAGAATTACCTCCAACCCAGCCAGACCCAGCACAAACATGAAAAACTTAATGATACTTTGATAAACACAACACAGACTTTTGTGTAAAGTATAAAAATCAAAATATTAGCAATTAAAAGGAATGAATGTAAATTATGTAGTCTGGACTAGTAGAAAAATATGAAAGCTGGTAAACAAACTGAGTCTTTGAGCAAAGAAAAAAAATATAGATGCATACTTTAAAAACTAATCATAACCTTTAGGTCTCAGACAGCAAGTATTTTGAAAATATACTCATTAAAACTGATATAATTCAGGAACACAACTGAAAAGCAAAACAACCCTTCCACCATTGTTCAAATGCTGCAGTTTCCTAAGGAGAGGTCGTAAGACTTCCCAAGACTAAAGAATTCTGATACTCTGCATTCTTTTCATGTAAGAAAAAAGAGGAATGGAGAGAGAACAGGATAAAGAATGTGTTAGCCTTCTACCCTTGAACTGTGATGAAATACCAGTCTACTTACATTTAATTATGTTCCCTTTATAACAAAGTATTCAGCAGAAAACATCAATAAGAATGTTGACACACTCAAACTCCTTCTAATAAGAATGAAGAAGAGTTATAGCTGGAAAACTGGCATCTAGAATTCAACTGGAAAGTGATTTTTGCTGTTTAGCAATTAGTTCTCTCTGTAATGTAAAGTAGTGTTTCCAGAGGAAAATTATTGGTTAGATTTACAACTAAGTTATTACGTTAAGATCAGAGACTAAAAAACTACTACAGTACTTTAGATGAAGACACATTTGGACTAAATACATACCACAATATATCAATTATTTCTGTGTATTACTTCATGTTCTCTGAAAGGAACAGAAATAAATAATGCATAGGGTTCAAAGACCCAAACTTTGCAATTGTTATATTTACCACAAAGTCAACAGAAATATCTACCAAAGGTCTGCAAATAAAGCACTTACAGCAGAAAAAAAAATGGTTTTTAGAATAGGTCTGGCTATCGCTCACAAGGCTAAAGTGGTCAGCGAAAGATTATGTCAGGTACTACCACTGTGGGAAGCTGAGGACCAACTTCACTCACACTGTAAAAGTGGCTGTTTGTGCCTAAGCTCTGAGACAGCCACCCTGTCAGGTACTCTGACCTGATGAGCTTGTGTTTAGCATCCAGAACAGTCAAGCCTAATAAACCAATAATAAACCCTCATAACCACAAGTTATTTCCCCTTGAAGCTAGGGCAAACATATCTGGGTCCATGAAAAACCTCTGAAGACAGAAACAATTTCTATAAAGGAATAGAAACAACTTAAAGATATTGAAAATAATTAAGATTTCTGTTATTCATCATGGATATGGTATCTGACCCTAAATATGAAGTACAGACACTAAGCAGGCATCAATTCCATAAGGAGTCCTTACTGCAAGGCTTGCAGTCACCCAGGTTCTCAGTTCTCATCACAACCACACCAAAAACCCCATTCTGATATTAACTGCTTTTATAAATAAAATGTAGGAAGAATTTCTCCCAAATCCAATGCATTTGGAAACACTAGGAATTTAAATGAGCTTGACTTTTTTGCATTTTCACTTTTGAACCAACGTTAATTCTTTCCTTTTCTTGAGATAGAAGTTTCCACTGGTCCAAATCAGTTGCCATCTCAAAGACAGAACAGGATGAGAAACAAAGGGGCAGAGAAGTGGTGAGACCTACAGCAGAGGACAAGACCTCATTCTCTTGGGCCTCATTTGGGATCTGTGCCAGTAGCTCCCAGGAGCAATCACAGTTCCCATTCCCACTTCTACTGAACCCGCTGTGTGACTGCAGATGCACACACATGAGCAGGGAAGCCTTGTCATCCACAGATCTAGAAGAACAAGACCCTCTCTAACTGGTTACCAGTAATGTGCCCATTATCTATAATGATAAAATAGGCAATTTCTTTAGTAAGTCCCAGACTAATGAGTCTTAATGGAGAGAAAACTATGTCTCAAGAGGCTGGGTTTCTGTTTTCATCTCCGCTGCTAGTTAGGCTTTTTTTTTGGCCTATTTTTACCTCTGTACTTCCATTTACCCATGGTAAGGCATGAAATAATGAAAATTATGGCCTTTTGCAGAGCTTTGGATGAAAAAAACTCAAAAAAAGGCCTTTTACTTTCCCTGTTGCACCAGACTCCTTCTCTCCTTTTTTTTTCTTTCTTTCTTTCTTTCTCTCCTTTCTTTCTTTCTCTCCTTTTTCTTTCTTTCTTTCTTTCTTTCTTTCTTTCTTTCTTTCTTTCTTTCTTTCTTTCTTTCTTTCTTTCTTTCTTTCTCATCTTGCATCAGTTCTCCTCCCATCCTCCTTCCCTTCTTTGAATCTATAAATTGCTTTGTTAATCTTCAATATCAGACTACTTCTGTAGGAGTATCACTGTGAGTAGTGTCCTCAGGCAGAACTGAACTGGAGGAAAAACTGATATTTTGTAGAGTGAGGTCTCTGGAAACTCACAGGGGTTTATTCACCATATTTTGTTTTATTTTCCTTTTAGTATATATTGGAAGAGACATGTATAAAGATTTTAATAAAAGCATTCATTTTAGTTTAATGTGAGTCTGTATTGTGACAGTGGTTTCCATTTGGGTTTTCCTTACAGGAAGAATTCTTCTGTGAAGTCAATATAAATTTCAACTTTGTCTGCATGGTTGCATAACAACCTATAACTGTTTTGAAGGAAAAGAAACCTACTCCAAGTGATGTCGCTCTAGCAGGCACCATGTCTAAAGCTGAGCATCTGAAAAAATATTGTAAGCAACAGCAGGGAGACGCAAATGTAAAAAGTAGTAATTGCATCTGAGTTAACTATGAACAGAAAACCAGAACCAGGCATACAGAGCAACTTCTTAATTTGCTAAAAACCTCCCAGATTTGATTCTCATCTCAGCAGTAATCTATCCTAGTGAGAAATTGCTTTCTGTGCTGATTTAAAGATGAATAACTGTGGAGAATTTTGTCACAGAAAAAGGTCATGATTTACTGTCAGTGAACAATCCATGTTGATAACACTAATGACAGCTGTGAAGGAGCTGTGAGAATCTGTCCTTCTAGCTGATCCTGAAGAGGCCTCAAAGTACTGATACAAGATTCCTGCCTTCCTCCCTCAGAATGTAGAAAATAGAACTTCTTCCACCTGCAAAACTTTGCCTGAAAAACTGCTAGCTTCACATGGGGGGGGAGACAATAACTGCTATTTCTGTAGCTCTGCTGTTTGACCAATAGTAAACTATGTAAACACGTTTACTTTTAGAATCACTATAAATGTAGAATGGTTGTGAATAAATGTGAGTACGCAACCAGCTCCTTCACAGCAGTCATTAGTGTTATCAACATGGATTGTTCGCTGACAGTAAATCATGACCTTTTTTTGTGACAAAATTCTCCACAAATAACAGCTCACAAATCCGAACATTATGACAATAGAACATGAGTGGCAATGTAAGGTTGCAACATTTCTTTATGAAAACATCATTCCACCTTTCTGATGAGATAGACCTGTTGTACACTTTTTAGCAGAGACATTTCTAAGGAAATGTAATAAAACACTAAGATAAGAGACTGATTGAATTTTACAATTACAATGATTCATTTCAGGAACTTTTAACACTCAACAGATTTATATGTTTGCCCCAGGGGAACTTATTGCAATTCTACAGAGAAAAAACCCAACAGTATTGTATAGGTTTTCCTGCAAAACCAAATTGGTAAATCCAGCGACCAAATATATTATTTGTGTTCCTTGTCATAGTAATAGTGCAGTTAGAGTAACCACATGGAATCAGTCAGATCATCAAGATATGAAGAAACTATCAAACACTGTGAATCTGAGTGACTTGAGACAGGGCAAAAACAGCCAAGTAGAAAATTATTACTAAAAAAAATGTTATTATTTTCACACATTTGTTTGTTTGTTTCCTTACACAAAATGAAAATAATCTGTTTTCCCATTATAACACACACATTATAACAAAATCATCTTTTGGGTGGTGGCCCTCACAATCTCAAGATTTCCAAGCAAACTATAGTTATTAAAACAGCACCTTTTCCTTAAATCTGGAGTATAATGGGCAGAACTGAAACAACCACTATCAGGCTTTTGTTAAAACCTGGCTTTTGTTACATATTTCAGGGAAGTAGAAAAGCAGAAACTCCTTTAAATGGTAGGTAGCAACACATAAAAATAAAAATCTGAAAACCTGAAAAGTCAAAGTGAAGGACTGTCCTTGTTTGAGCTAGAATAGAACTAATTCTGTTCACTGATGTTACTTCCAGCACAGTCTCTTCTAAATGTCCACTTTATGAAGTTAATGGCACATTTTTGCAGACATTGTCTGCTTGTGGCAGTGATAATGTTCAATGTTTAGAGTTACTACCAAGGATGGGTGTACAGAAAGGCTCTTGCTTATAATTGCTCCTGTGCAGACCAAAGTCACTGCTAAATCTTGTGTGCCATGATGGGGGTGCAAAAAATTAAAGGCCACACCTGCAGGGAGGAGTAGACAAAACAGGGGACCCCAAACTGACCCACGAGGGATTCCAGCCCTTATACATCATATTTGGTATAAAGCTGAGGGATAATGAGGGTGAAGCTCTTTTCTTCAATGGTTGGTATCCAAAGAGGATTCTGTCCATTCTGATTTCATTCTTGATCCATGTGTTCCTGAATTCAGTTCCCAACTCCACTTCCTGAATCCAGGTTTTGTCTGAGTCCATTGTGGGACTTCCCCAATGCCTGCTCTACAGTGTCAGTGGTGACAGTGACATAACGTGATTCTGTAACTGGTCAGGGTGGGTGGTTTGATATTAGTTTTGTAAGAGTGATTCACAGAATGTTAGGGTTGGAAGGGACCTAGAAGATCATCTAGTCCAACCCCCATGATAGAGCAGGTTCACCTAGACCAAGTCACACAGGAACAGATCCAGGTGGGTCTGGAATGTCTCCAGAGCAGGAGACTCCACAACCTCCC
>JAOEGS010010099.1:0-25413 GCA_025447755.1 Corythornis vintsioides
GACTCCACTACACCATTCATAGCCCAGGCAGGCTGCAGCAGAGCTGTGCTCAACAAGAGATGCTCTGGGACACATCAGGCCATGATGGCAGCATCTGCAGGTGGTTGTGCCTGCCCCTCCTGTCCTCACCCACAGCCATGGCCTGTGCTCATGTGACCCAGAAGCCTGAGAGAGACTTTACAACACAGGAAGCACCAGAAGTAAGGCTGAAGTACAAACTGGTTTCTGTGCTTTTCTTCTTACTGGGCAGCTCACTGCAACTCTGTGCCTCAGCTACCCTCTCCAGGGGGCTTTTGTGTGTGGAGAGCTACAAGCCTCTTCTGCTCTGGCTTGTCACATGCACAGAGGTGATACCTGAATGATGGCAAATGGTGGATTACCCTATCAGCTAACAGAGCAACAATTCTTATTTGTCATCAAGTGGAGCCAGTAGGTCAAGAGGCTCTTCCAAAGTGTCTTCTCCCATCTCCCAGTTACCATCAGCTCGAACTCCACATACCTGCCTGCAGAGATGCCACCCCAGGGCAGCTCCTGCACCCCCCTACTGCCCCCCAGATTAATTGTACAGCATCACTTTCATGCCACTGTGATTAGAAGAGGTATTTTTTGGCTGTATTTTTCTCATTTTGGTGCCAAGCACAGATACTGATACTGAGAACAAGGAATACAAACACCACATAGGGGAAATCTTTTTGCACTTTGTACACATTTCTAGGATAAACACTGCTCTTTGCCAAGCGGAGGGACCAGGTGTAAATGTGGTTTGTGACTTCACTGACCAGACAGGATGGGATCTGTTTAACACCTACCGACTTAATGACAATACATTTTCTTGTTCACATTTAGGATAATTTTGTTGCAGGAGCTGCACACACCAGTAAAAAAACTGCCCAAGTAATTCCCTCCACAACTCTATTCATATGGCAGCACAGGCTGCATTTTCCAGTCACCTCCAAGTCTGGCATCATCCAGAGTTTTCCCTCCTTTATTTTCAGCATTTTGGACTGAAATGACTGGGGTTTTTTCTCCCAAAAGCAAAACATTTGACACAAAAACTTAAGCTTTTGCTTTTAAAATGAATAAAAATGCTAGTAATTTAAAAAAAATGAGTAGTTGAGATATTCTAAATTAGATCACTCTGCAGAAGTCACTCGCTGGGACCAAGAATATGTACTCCTTGAGTCAGAATCACCCAGAAACAACTGTTGTGAAGCACACCGTGAAGCGTTCATTAGCTGTACACATCTTCCTATTGCCACTACTTTTTCAGGGACAGAGCTCCTATCCGCTGCTGTGATCCATCCCTTCTTAATGGGAGCACACCTGTGTTTATCCACTCAACTTAGACATGTCACTGACAGATGTAGCTAAAAGGGTAGAAGTTTGAGCCACTTCAGAACAATTTGTTCATTTCAATATTTTATTGGTTTACGAAATCAGTGAAACTTTCCCCCCAACATCTACATACATGCTTAGCAAAAATAATGTGTGAAGAAGCTTGAAGAGCCTACATTCTATTTGATTCTTTCCAACCAGTAGAAAACGTGGGGGAAAGGGCTGATCACAGTGTTAACAGACACCATTAGGATCCTAAGAACAGAGTTCAAATTCTTGAACTGTTAATAGCTGCCACTACACAAAGCAGTATTTGTAGTACTTTTGCTTCTCACCTTTTAAAGTAACACGTTCCTATTCACATTTACAGACATTACAAAGCACACAAGTAACACAGCAAAGACCTGCTAATTTTGTGTCAGGAACTCTTACCTTCTCATCGACATTAGAACTATGCATCTTTCAAACAGTCACAGCGTTTTGCATCTCTCAAGGACATACTGAATGTCTGCTCCACTAAATTTTCAGGATTTCCAGGGTCCCAAGCCAACTTCTTGATTTCACTGCTTTTACTCTTTGATTTACATAACTGTTCTGTGGATGTTTGAGTGCCAAGCCAGAGTATTAAGTAGGAACTGGATACAGTCCATGTTATTCTATGTGCGAATAATAAACCAAGATCATGTTTTAAACAACCCCCTCCATCGTTCATGCTAAGACAGCTACAGTCTTGTTCTGGACAGTCATGTCCCAGTTGAAATGGACTCTAAAACCATAAAATCTAGAGGTAGAAACATTACAGTAGGAAGAAAAAAGTGTCACCTATTCTAGCCACTCAGTTTCATTTTAAGCATAGTAATATGGGTAGGTATTTATTTTGGTGTTCATTAAACACAAAAGTTGTGCTCTTCCTTGCAGCAAGCTAACATCCTGGACCTGTTTTCTCTTAGCAATGTAAACAGCCATTTCAAAGGGTGTTTTATGACAATACATTTCAAATCCTCTTTTTTGTTAGTCCACCTCCTGCTCTTTTAAGTCATTTCTGAAGACTCAGCCTGAAACAGGCCTGCATGATTGCCCATTAAAGCATGCTGCATTCTTTTTCATGGTGGCACAGGGACCAGATGAAGCAGGTCATCTGCATGGACTTGAGTGCAGCTGCTGTTACCAGCTTCTGAAAATCATGTGCTATGGATGCCATGGCTACTGTGAGCCTTTCTGGGCCTCAGCATTGCAGAGGGAGAAAGTATCTCCATTCATCTGCCCCTTTCACTGGCTAAACTAATTTACTTTCTGGCCAGCTAGGTGCTCACTGTACTCCCCAAAGCCTAAGGTACTACCTCATTTCATGCCTCAGGACTGGAGTCAGTCACCTACATAGATCAGGAATAATCACATTTTGCAACTTGCTGCTCAACTAGAGCAGGTGCATTAAGGGTTCGGTCTCCAGCAAAGCACTGAGCTGTAAGTCAAAGTATGAAAAAACCCCACCTTTCTGAGAATTATCTTTTATGACCCTCCTGACACAGGCCATCAAGAAGATTAACTTCTAAGTACAGAAATGATGGATCACACAAACTCCCAAGATTTCCCCATTTGTGCCAGACAACCAGTGCTGTCTGAGGAAGCTCTTCATTCACTTCCTCAAGTGCACTGACTCACCAGCTGCACAAAGGGCAAACATTTCTCTGCTACTTGTCAAGGTTTAAGTGACACACTAAAGGGAGCTTTCACCATGTGACTTTAAAGCAAGTACTGACATCACATGAATCACTGATTTAAGGATGGAACTTGCATTTATGTTACACACCAAAATATGGGGTGGAAACCACTTATACAGGGACAGACTCCAAATACAGCCCCTTACAACTTAAAAGTTTTAAGTCTCACTTCAACAGTAGTGTGGATTTCTCATTCACAATTTGTTACAGGACACTAACTTTAAGTCAATCCTGCACCCCACTATTGATAAATAGGCCTTCTCAGAATTTGGATTTAACAACAAATTTATATTGGTCATACCAAACTGGGGGGGAAGGCCAGGTGCCTAATACTAAAGCACATCTCCAAAAACACAGCTCCACAGTGAGGTTAAAAAAAGATGCAGCACCAGGTTTGTCATTACCTATTGCTACTACCACAGGCCAAGGCAGATCCACAGGCCACACTTGCACATCCCAGGAAGCCTACAAGTCTTCTATGGCTTTTGACTCTTTTATGAAGTTATGAAGACATCAAGACCATACTTTTGTAACACCTACAAGGACTCTCAGAAATAACCTGTGATCACAAAGAAACAGCAGAGAGTCTTCCATTCCTACAGCAACTGCTGCTGACAGAGACAGGGATTCCAGCCTTTGGGTTTTGTTGATGGGTTCTTGGATTCTCAGGTTCTCACAAGGCTCACACTGAACTGCCCTGGCTCACTATTTGGCACTGCTGACATCCTACTCACTTCCCAGAAGAAACAAATCCAGAAGGATCCATGACATGCCAAGGAATTCCTGCTTATCTGCAGTTAAGGGGCTGTTCCTCTTTTACATAGCAGCCAAGGGAGACACCATTTGTGACTCCAGTAACAGAGAAAGAAATCTTTGATATTTAAAGGATTTGCAGGCAAGTTGGTTAAGTCCGATTTAGGCCTTCTCTGTAAGCAATTAATGAATAAAGAGGACTACAAACATAATCATTGTCATAATAGCCTGATTTCAGAAATCTAAAAACATATAGTTGGCAAAAGCCATTGTTATTATCATTAACCAAGACTAGGGTGTTAACAGCTCCTTTAAGGCCAAGATGTTCTCATGTTGGCACTGGAAATCAGTGTTCCAAACAAGCTGTTACCAATATCTACAAGCATATGCAAGAGTCAATTGTTAGTATCTTAATACAGCTAAAACACACAGACTGAAAATATGCATGTATACCCTTTAATCTACTGAGCTCCACCCTCAACTCTTGTTTTGAGGAGTGCAACATGCATTTTACTTTAAACCCCTGGAGCACTGCTCCATGGAATCTGACTTTCTGCACGATCAGCACAGATAAAGATAAAATCAGGGGGGCATAATGCTTTTGTGTTAACAAAAAGTATGGTAAGCATTTCCCCAAGTGCAGCTTAGGGCTGTAAACCTACACTTAATTACCTATTCTTGCAGTCTTGACTTATGCAGCAAGCCCCCAGTACTCCCCTGCATTTGAAATCAGTACAGAGAAGGTACTGCCTGCAGTGATCACAACCAGAGCAGTAATTTTTCTCGCCCTTATGTTAAAACTCACCTTAACTAGAGCAGTTTCAAGTCTTTTTGGAAAACAACTATTACCCAATTGCAGGTGCAGAGAACAAAACCTGAGTACATGTGCTCTGCAGAAGTAGCTGCAAGACAAGACTGTGGCTATCCAAACACTCACCAGGCAGCTCAAAGAGAGCTAATCTTCCACACCTGGGACAGAATCAGCATGAAGTGTCCGATAGGAAAGCAACAGCACCACACCACCTGATGGCAACACAGGCATCATCCTCACTTCCATCCAGGTTCCACTATGCATATGAGTTTAGACCAAACTACCTTTAGTCATCCTGGACTCCCAGTACCAGCACAGCTACTGGTATGCAACAGGCAAAAGATCAGGCTTCCTAGGTAAGAGTAGAAATGGTAAGAAACTTGACTATTAATTTTTAGATAACTGTTTACAACATAAAGCAACTCCAGAACGAAAAGATGGCATGAAGTGGCAGTTCACCATGCACTTGTACCTGATCCGATGCATCTGAACAGATGTGTAAAATTCTTACTGGAGGTGCTGCTTTTGCATCCAGTCCCGCCTGGAGAAAGGACAATGCACTGGGACAACGGGTGCTTGGTTGGCCAGCCGGGCTAGCTCAAAGACAAGTGCATTTCACATCTTACTAAACCAGAGCAGTTACTCCAGCAACCAGAGAAGTTACTCCAGCAAAAGAGGTACGTAGGATAAATTGCCATTTCCCCAGAATGAGAAGCAGAGAAAGAATCCCATTACACTGCAATAAACACAACACTTTGAGTCACCAATTTAATTTTATACAAGTCAAACTACACGTTGTATAAAGAGTACAAGGCAGTTCTAATGTTTGCTATTGCATGTTACAAAAATCAATTTAACTATAAAGGGGAATTTTTGGGATGAGTCCTATTCCACAACTTATAGTGAATTGGCAACTGTGGTTTAGCAAAGCCTTTGTTAAGACTAGAACTCTAGCTCAAAGAGATTACATTTCCAATAAAGTTCAGACTCGCACAACAGGGTTATAGCTCTCCTAGTCTGAAGAAAAAAGTTAACAGAAATGAGTCAAAAAGGAGGGAAGACAGTTTTATTTACCTAGTTTTCATGTCCAATAGGCATTTAGAGGCTGACAAACCATACAACATACTAGTGACTCAGATGACATCCAAAAGACACAATTAAGTGTCTGACAAGAGTGACACTTGATATTAAAGGAAAAAAAAAAGAAGTCAGAAAGCTTTCATTCTTTCAAGTTTGAAACGTAGGATACTTCAGCAATACTGTATGATACAGGTTCCAGAGTACCTTTATTACCTTTAATACAGTCACAGTATGGGGGGTAATTTTCTTTTGGCAAGTTCAAATACAATACATGCTCTCCGACTCAAGTTTATTGCTGGTCTACAATCTTCATAGTGTTGTTACCAAATTATATAGTTTGCAGCCTGCTTCCACAAATTAAGATAAACCAAAGAATTATCTGACCTGCCCAGCAAGGCAATCCTGCCTTCAGTAGCAAGCTGTAATCTATTAAAATAATGATACCCATAGTTGTAGAACCATGAAAAAAAAAAAGGAAAAATTATACTTTCAAAAAAAGCCCAGATTTAAGCCTGTTTATATTCAGTTCATTTTTAATATAAAAACCACTTCGCACTTAGAGTAGTTAAGTTACTCCTGCATAAATGCTATAAAATCAAACTTTTTAGCTGAATTTCTACAAAAGGGGGACTTCTCCTGCTTTGTACCACCATCCGAGCTCATACTGTCAAATTTGGTACACAAATTAAACCTTTATGCCTCATTACTTAGTTCTTAGGCCACTCACTCCTGCAAGAGAAAAAACCAACTTCTGAAGTACTAACATAACACTAATGGCCTGACAAGTAGGAAAATGTTCCATTAATAGTGTGCAATGTAAGAGGAGAGTTCTAGTCTTAATCTCTTGAACTAGATCTTGATCGTGAGCGAGATTTTGAACGAGATCTGGAGCGGGACCTCGATGCAGCTCTTTTGGGTGGTGACTCTGAACGAGCCTTGGCAGATGGCTGCTGCTGTGGAGAATTGGAACGAGACCTACTCCTTGACCTGGACTTAGACTTAGCATCTCCTTTACCGTTTTCTTTGGGAGATCGAGACCTGGACCTGGATCTGGAACGAGACTTCTCAGACTTCTCCTTGGATCTGCTGTGAGAGCGTGAACCCCTGTCAGACTTGGGTTTCGATTTGCTCTTTGATCTAGACTTCCTGCTTTTAGATCTGGAACGTGAGCGGTCTTTGCTTCGTGACCTAGACTTAGATCTTTCAGAAAGAGATAGATTTTATTCTGCATGAACTCAACTATACTTACAGCAGTTGTAAGTATTTATCAATTAGTAAGTAGCAACTCTGTAGTAGCAGAGAAAAATATCACTTACCGTGAACGGCTTTTGGAGACACTACGGGACCTGCTTCTGCTGCTCCTACTTCTGCGACTTCTGCTCCTAGACCGCCTTCTAGATCGTGACCTAGAAACATTGAACACAGCGTATGCCCCTTATTCTTTGTCTGGTGTGCCCTGCTCTGCTATCTAACAGAGAAACTGCTGAAGAACATCTCAAAAATATGCATAGCCACATCAAGACTTACTATTAACCTCTCTAGATTTGCTATACTGTCAGTGAATCATGTATGACATTTCACATGTGAAACTCTCAAACTTTGCCATATTACCCACAATAACTCCTTCTACATTGTCAGGAATCATCCTATTCCTAAAATATCAACTAGAGACAATTGCCCTGGGTAGGGTTACCTATACCCGTTCTCAGTGCTAAGCAGTCTTGATGCAGAGACATGTCCCAGAACTTACCTTGACCTGCTGCCAGAGTAAGATCGCCTATGGCTTGACCGTGGCTTGTCTTCAACCAGCCTGATCTTCCTCCCATTTATCTCTGTGCCATCCAGTTTGTCCAGGGCACGCTTCATGTCAGAGTATGATCGGAACTCGATCACTCCTTCATTTGTACGTTCTTTGTGAGCATCTGCATAGGTTACCTCCCCAGCTTGCCTCATGAAATCCTTTAGGAGGTACATGGAGAATTTCATCACCATTTTGCATACTCACGGTCTGCGAGCACGTCAGCGTAGATAAGTTCAAGTGAACCAAGAAGTGTTAATCACGTGTAAACATTCACGCACAAACAGCTCTCAGTGAATCAAAATGAACATTGATATTAAAGGAAGTCATTGGCTCCTGCTTATCACAACAGGCTCTGCAATGAAACATTAGTACGTACTTTTAAATCCTGCCAACTACAGCGACTGGAAAGGTTCTCAACAATCAGTCTGTATTCTGTACGAACAGGTGGTCCGTATTTATCTCTTCCTGATTGTCTCCG
Source organism: Corythornis vintsioides (assembly GCA_025447755.1). Classification (NCBI taxonomy): domain Eukaryota; kingdom Metazoa; phylum Chordata; class Aves; order Coraciiformes; family Alcedinidae; genus Corythornis; species Corythornis vintsioides. Next base: position 7,980 of record JAOEGS010010099.1, read on the forward strand.
ACTGCTATATCCGCCACCACCCCCACCTTGATTGTACAAAGAAACAAAGTTAGATCGACTCCTAGCATGGAGAAAACTAAATGTTCTGAAAAAGTTAGTTAAACAGTTATATTTACTGGAGTAGGACTTTATTTCTCTAAGCCTCCATTTAACTTTGCAATTTTGCCATAATCTATATTAATGGCAAATCAAACAGACTAAAATCCTACAAGTCTGTGCTCCTAAGATCTGTTAGAGAGTGACTGCTCCTTATTAGATTCACCTTGCTAAGTTTTATTTTACAGAACATTGTAAAATATAAAACTTAACTGATTACATGCATTTCTACATTTTACAAAAACGTTTACTAGTTACACTAAGTACTTACATCACAGTATGAGGTTTTTGGTGGTGGTTTGGCCACAAAACACGCAAGGTAACAGTCACCTAGTTCAGTTTAACCAGTTTTGTCTAACCCTTGGAATCCTCACCATCACCCTGCGTCTAATGGCAAAAGGCTGCTGTCGTCATGGCTTCCGGTAAGGTCAGCCAAAGGGTCATAGGGCAAGGGTCACACAATGTATGGAAAAGCCATGGCCAATCAGGAAAGGCAGTCATCTTAGCCTCAGTGGACACAGCCTCAGCCCCACTGGTCACTTTTAAATTGAAACATCAAGGACTTGTTAAAAAGTTTGAATTGAACATGCAACAATTTTAAACAACATACATTTGATTCTTTTAAAAAAGACAGATACCCACCCCCCCAAACACCAAGCTTCTAGTTATTACTGAATGATGAACCTTAGTACTTTTAATTACAGTACTAGGCCACATTTACAATGCTTGACTCAAGAATCTAAGCAAGTGAGCCAAGCACAACAATTACAGTATCTCCCACTTAACAGAACAGATTACTGATTGAAAACCTCCCCCCACCCCTCATATATTCAACTGAAACATTCATATAAAAGTTCACAGCTGAGTGCTGAATATCCCCATTATGCAACAGTATTTATTCATTAACATTAGTGATGCAACATCACTATTTCATCTAAACGCTCCCAAGAACACTAGAGTCCTTAAATTAGCAGAGCGTATCTTTTCCAATTAAACTAGAAATCCCTTCTAGAAGGCCGCAATTCTGCAGCCAGAACTTCACATATTCACCCTCCTAACTTTCTTAGGAGATATCTGAGTGCAACGTTGGTGCCAGAGAAACGTCTGCAGCACGAAGGCAGCAGATAGCTCCCAGCGATGCACCAGGTACCCGTCCCCTCCTGCCACGCTCGCGTAGATAGCGACACTCCACCCCCTCAGCCCCAGCCGCAATCACCCCCGGCTCTGCCCTGCCAACAGCCGAGCCGCCTCCCATGCCTCCTGCCCCTCGCCCGAAGCAATCTCATAACCACGCAGGAGGCCGGACCGGTACTCACTGCGGCTGCTGTAGCTGTACCCGTCCCTGTCGCGGCGGGGGCCACGGGCGTGCTCCACGATCACGCGCTCCCCGCACAGATCCTTGCCGTTCAGCTCGTAAACGGCGTCGTCGGCATCTCGGGAGTCCTCGAACTCCACGAAGCCGTAACTGGCGGTGGGAGAAGAAAGGTCTCGTCACCCGCCGGCCCGGCCCCACCCGCCGCTGCCGGGACGGGGGCGCCGCGCGAGCCGGGCCAGGACAATGGGCGCCGGCCCCGCCGCAGCGCCCCCGCTCCCCCCGCGCCGCCGCCATCTTGAGCCAGGAGCCACGCGGCATCGCGGGCGGGAGCGGCCGACAACATGGGGGAGGGGGAAGGAGGGGGGGCCGCGGGCAAGGCCCGCCCGGCCCCGGGGACGCTGCGGGGGAAGAGTTGGGGAGGGGGGGTGAGAGGAGAGAGAGGGGTGAAGGGCGCTCGCCGTGGGTTGCCGGCCTCTAGTCCGCAGGACGGCGCTTACCCGTTTTTGAGATCGACCTCAAGCAGGCGGCCATAGCCGCTGAAGAAGCGCTGGATGTCCTTCTCCCGGACGTGGTAGCTCAAGCGGCCGATATAGACGCGCGGCATATCCGCGGCGGGAGGAGAGGAAAAGAAAAAGGGGGAAGGGAGGGGGGGGAGAGAGAAAGAGAGAGAGAGAGAGAAAGAGAAAGAGAGAGAAGGGCGGCGAGAGGGGCGCGGCGCTGCAAGCCCGCACGCTGGCACCGCCGCGACCCGCTCCGCAGCACAATGGCGCCCGCCGCCCGCCGCCGCTTTTATCGCGAGGGGCGGGGCCCGCCGCCGCCGTTACGGCGCAGGCTGAGATGGGAGGACAGACGCGGTGGTGACGTCATCGCGCTCTCGCGCGCGGACGGTGGCGGGGAGACGGGCAGGGCTGTACCGCGCGTGTCCTGACGAAGCGGTTGCTGGTTCTGCGCATGCGCCGGGCGCTGGCGGGCTTCCGCGAGCTGCACTGTGCCGCGCCTGCGCAGCGCTCCTGGCGCTCTCGTTTGGGCCCGGAGGTGCGCCTGGTCGCGGGCCGATCCGCGGAGCGCTTTTCATAGAATTGTAGAATTGTCAGGGTTGGAAGGGACCTTAAAGATCATGTGCCATACCCTGGTGTCCGTTGGGGCGGAGCTCGGCAGTGGGGAGCTTCACCTTGCCATCTTTTGGCACCTGGCAGGGCCCTCTTGGACCAAGGGTCCCAGAGATTTCCTGTCTATGGACTTGCTTCCCAGACAGCTCCGTGGAGTGACCTCCAGTCCCCGCCCGGAGCTGCCATCTACTGTGTCTTGTATTCCCCTTATTACATGATCTGAAGTAGAAAAATCATCCCAATATATTAATAACTTCCCTGTTTCAGTCTTCTGGGCTTTACATTGCAATGCTATTTCATTGTACAAGGTTTTGTACATTTGATATAAACTATATATTATAATACATGCATCATTTTTTCAATTGCCCTGAGTCTGTAACAAATGCTGAGTGTAAGAAGTTGGAGAAATACCTTTTTTTTTTTCTTTCTCATTTAATAAAGGCTTGATACAGTACAATTGTCAGTGAGCGATCACTTATAGTAGATGGTGGTTGGGATATTTAATGAGCTCGTTGGGTGTTTTCTGTCAGTTTTAGAACAACTTATGAAAATAAGTCACTAATTTAATAAACTACTGCTGTATTTTTTTTCATAGAGCATGAGCAGGAGATAACTTTGACCTGTGAGTAAATTTAGCCAGGCTGTACAACCTCTGGAGTGTTCTTTATCTCTGTGTAGGAAATTCAAAAGGCTTTATTTCTGTCCTTGCAGCACAGAGGGGAGAAGCACAACATATTCTGTACCTTGCCATGAGCCTACTGAAATAAAAGGTGTCCTGGGATATATTGGGATGTGTCTCATATACTCATAGAATGGTAGGTGTTGGAAGGGACCTCTAGAGATCATTGAGTCCAACCCTCCTGACAGAGCAGGGTCTCACACTCCAGGTTTTCATCTTTCAGTTGTTGTGTTTAGAGAACAAGCTCTAAACAGGTGAGTGGGAAAAGTATTACAGCTATTTGTTGTTAAAATGTATCTCTGAGCCTCCCCCGTTGATATCAATGCCATTGTACTGAGTGTTGTGCACACAGGCCTGAACGTGTCTTCTCTTACAAAAAACTTACAGTATAAAACCCCATATTTGTTCATGTAATTTGTGCCTTCTTTGAGATAACTGCAGGTTATAGTGTCAGATCATAAAGTCCTCTTCCCACTACAGTTATATTCTGTTATTTTCCACTCTTGTTCTCATAGGAGGACAATGATTCACTGGCCTAAACTTAAAAAAACTTTGGATATGCGCATTCATCTAAAATTGCTGACACCTACTGAGGAGGAGAGCTGCATGCTAAGACTCACTGGAAACAACCCAACTAGATAGTTCTTGCTAAAACATCGTGTCCTCAGTTGAAGATAGTGTGCAAGCCTGTCCTGGACTTCAAAGATAAGAAGGCTAGCTAAACCTTTTCTGCAGGGCTTCCCTACAAGTAGATGCTCCTCAGGATCAGAACCTTAATTAACTGCCTTTCCTGAAAGAGCTGCACTTCTGTGCTTTCCTCACAGCCCGTAAAAGCTTTTTTCTCGTAGGCAATGACTCATTTCAACATTTTTGCCTCTTAGTATAAGGATTTTCTTTCCTCCTTCCTACAAACATAAGTTATTAATGGAAAAAGAACTGTCCATGCATCCTCTGAGCTCTGAGACCTCAGCTGGTGTTTGTATCACTGCCTTCTACTGGGAGAACAGCCCTACACAATACCCTAGAAGGGAATGAAAAACACTGTCCCCCATAAACAGTTATCTGGTTTTCACATTGTTTCTTCTTCCTCTAGTCTTCTCCTACCTTGGCAGGCTTGATGACTGGATTAGGACCAGCTTGGTGCCTAGAAGGAGAATGTCTGAAATTCTCCTTAATTCAAGGCCATTTAGGGATCTATCTGACTAGCCTTGGCTGTAATTAGAATGGCCTTTAGCCCTGTGCTGTCTTACACTTTCTCTGGTCTGGTGGCAATCCTGGAAGGCAAGAAGTGGCTGTAAAACAGTGACATAGTGACCAGAGACGAACCTCACCTCTCATGCAGTCCAGGCAGGCTGGTGGATGTTGTTCAAAGGAGATGCAGAGAAGATCCAATTATCTTCCTCATTCTTCTGGATCTGTGGTCGCGAGGCCATTTCCCTGACCTCTCTCTGTTGTGTCCTATTATTTTTATGCCCTAGTCTTATTCCTGACATACATGAACACACAGAGCAGCAGGTTCAGCCTCTGAATCAATAGTGTTCTCATGAACAGAGGGATGTGTATTCCTGAGCTCTGGGAACCCAGGATAAAAGTCTCAAATACATTAGTTTTCTGTCCTGATCTTCCAAATCTGCAGAACTGGCAATTGTTCCTCTGTACTTAAAATCTTTGCTACTTCTTCCTGGACACTTAAGACAAAGAGAGAAATGGAGAAAGATAGGTATTACAATATTATCATAGCACCTCCACAGCAGAAGGTGAGAGGAGCTTCTCATGAGACAAAATTGCAATTAACCTATTTTCTTCCTATGGGCAAAAGGCTCCAGTCTCTCAGTACCAAGGATTAAAGTCTGTAATAATCATAGTATGTGACATGCAAAGCAGAGCTCTGGTGGCCTTTTATGGACCTTTTATTGTTAGTCAAATAAAATATATCACATGTAATTTGTCTGTCTTGTTGAGGGCCAATATTTGGCTAGTGATTATTTCTTATGATCTGTTAACTGTCAGAGGGGCCCAGGATATTCTAGACCATGTGATGTCATGCTCAGTATCTAAAGCTGGGGGAGGAGAATGAGGAAGGGGGATGCTCAAAGAGACAGCATTTGTCTTCCCAAATCACCATTATGTGTGATGGATCCCGGCTGTGATGGGAAGTGGAGAGTTTGACCTCAGTAATGTTTATAAATATGTAAAGGGCGAGTGTCAGGAGGCTGGAGCCAGGCACTGTTCAGTGACTTCAAATGATAGGACATGGGTGCATCTGGAACACAGGAGATTCCATGGAAACATGAGGAGGAACTTCTTCATGGTGAGGGTGACAGAGCCTAGAACGGGCTGCCCAGAGAGGTTCTGGAGTCTCCTTCTCTGGAGACTTTCAAGACCCACCTGGACAATGCATTCCTGTGTGGTCTGCCCTGGGTGACTCTACTTTGGCAGGGGGTTAGAATCAATGATCTTTCAAGGTCCCTTCCAAACCCCAACATTCTGTGATTCTGTAATTCTGTGTTTCTGCAAATGAATTCTTTGTTTTGCTTTGTCTCTTCAATGGTCCGTACCTCAACCTACAAGATTTTTTAGTTTTACTCTTTCTTACCCAGACAGGGCAGTGAGTGAGCAAGTGGCTGTGCGGAGCTGAGCTGCTGTCTGGGTTTAAATCAGAACACACTTGTCACAGGATACATGTGAAACCTCCAGCTGAGCTTGGGCATCCAGGATGTCTCCAGCCTCAATCCCCAACATCTGCTGACTTATAAGATGGAGTGATTTTTTATTTTTTTTTTTTAACATGTCTCCTCTCCAGGCCTTCTCGGTGCCCAGATATCTAGAAAAGCAGGGCAAGGATTCCATGCTTGTTTTTCTTTCAGTGATTCTCCTGATTAAAATCTCCTGTTTGATCCTGTCCCCAGCAGGCAGCAGAGGTCTGGGGGGGTGTTAGCCCAGACTCCAGTCTGTCTGTCCATAAGGCCGGCGAAGATCTTCCACACTGGCAAATTTTGAAGAGACTTTTCTTCCACTGGCATGTCGGGTTTTTTTTTCTTTCCTGCCAGCCCTTGTTTCGGCCCTACTGTCATTCCCTGCCACGTTACTCAGCGTTTGTATCGACTGCCCAGCAGAGGGGTGTAGAAACCAACGCACCGACCGCAAGCTTGCTCCCAGTTTTTCCCTTTTCCCATCCTGCTCTCTGTCTGGCAGCTCCTACCCTTATTTCAGCGTCGTGAGCCGTGGCAACCTCGGGGTGAGGACCGCGGAGCTACAAAAATGATGAAGAGAGTGGAACATCTTCCTGCTGAGGAAAGGCTGAGGGAGCTGGGGCTCTAGCTTGGAGGAGGCTGGGGGGAGACCTCATTAATGGTTATAAATATGTAAAGGGTGAGTGTCAGGAGTGTCTGGCTTATAGTCCCTGTATAAAGGAAACACTGCACAGGTGGGAACAGCTAGGCAGGTACAGGAGTGTAAGGAGGAAAGGAGTGGGTACAGAGTGCGATGTGACAGAGTTAGAGCTGAGGGATTGTTAAACTGTCTGTGGGGATGGCAGGACAGAAAAGCTGAGTTTCTTTCTTTAGGCATTACAGGCACTGGAGTGGAGTAGCTGCATTTCAGCCCTGCACTCCCATGCCTGGACATGGAGAGCCATGGGAAGGAAGGTCAGAAACTGGTCTGGACCCCATATATCATGTGCCCCTCTGGGATAAGATATCCCTGAGGTGTATAAAGGATAAAGTTCAGCTCAGAGGGTGACACTTCACAAGCAAAATTAGTCAGCAATATGAAAAAGCAATCAGCCTGCCTCGCATGTGATTACCAATGACTTTCCCTTGCAGGTCCTCTGCACTTGTTTATCAATATGAAGATATCAGCACCTTCTAATAATGCTGGAGTTGCTGGGAGGGGATGGAAAATAGATTTTTTGACCTGACCTTGCCTCTTTTGCAAGCACTTAGCCTCTTCTGGGTATTCTGGCAGGCACAGACTGAAATCTGTGCTGCTCCTGGCATGCTGGGCTTTCCCCAGCATCAGCCCATGTTGCAGGACTGGACCATCTTGAAATAGGCACTAGTGAAAATAATTCACACTTGCAGATCTTGTCTGTGCTCCCTCCAGTTTCCCTGGATTCCAGCAATACACTGGAAGACCAGGGTGGGCAGCGACTTTGTAGGCCACGGTGTTTTACAACCATGGAACAAAACCATGTTTACTGTGCAAACTAAGTAGGCAAAACCTGACAGTCATTTGGCAAATGTCAGCTTTCTCCTCCTGGGGATAATATAAAGGCTTTCTTCAAATCCCTTTGCCAGCAAAAGATTTTCTCTGGGACTGGGCCCTGACCCTTCTGTTAGAGTATTTTGGCTCTTCTCAAACTCTCTCTGGAGTTCTTCAGTCCAAATAATTGTTAGCTGATGAATTGGACTCTGATTTAACCATGTGAGATGTATTTTTCTCTTTCTGTCCCCACTGCTCACTCATGCAATGGGCTTGGAGCAGAAACCACAGTGTTCTCTCTCAAGCAATTTGCGTCTCTTAGGTTCTCCAGAAGTATCTCCCCAGGGGTGCAGTTTGCTGACAGTGAACAGCACTGATTCTCCCAGGTGACCAAAAAAAGCAAGGAGACCAGAGGAGCTTCAGCACTCCTTGGTATCATGCAGATAGGACCTGTTAGAAGCTACTGTGTTCCCTCCTGTAACCAGCCAGCTCATGCTGACCCCAGAACATCTCAAAGTCTTTGAAAAGGTAGCAGCACATGTTAGAAAAACATGCTTCTCACAAGTATAAAGAAAACAAATCAGGGTAACAGGCAGAAGAGGTGATGGTCCAGGACTTCTCTTGTTCAGGATTCATGGATTGCCAGGCTTGTGACCTCCTGAGCATGTTTCCTACATCTTTGCCTCCTGAGGCCTGTGCTGAGAAGAGGAGGAGATGCTGGAGAGTCCACTGATGAGCATGATGGCATAGAAGACCACTGCCATGGAGAACTTCCCATGGGACTGGGGGGGACTATAGTATTCTAAAACCCCACTAGGCTGGAGATCCAGAAGGGAGTAGGGCTGAGTGTAGAGAGGATGGAACCAGACTTTTCTCAATGTCATCCAATGACAGGACAAGAGGCAATGGGTGCAAGTTGGAGCACAAGAGGTTTGGGGTCCACACAAGAAAGAACTTTTTCTCAGTGAGCGTGACAGCTCTTGAACAGGCTGCCCAGGGGGGTTGTGGAGTCTCCATCTCTAGAGACACTTAAGACCCGCTTAGATCTGTTCCTGGGCGACTTGGTCTAGGTGATCCTGCTCTGGCAGGGGGGTTGGACTAGATGATCTTCTAGGTCCCTTCCAACCCCTAATATCTATGATTCTATGATTCTATGAGCATCAGACATAAAGGGCTCAAGGGACGGATTTGCCATTTCCACAAACCAAGCAGGAAAAGGATAACGAAGGAACTACATATTTACCCCTCATACAGGAAAAGACATAAGATTTGATGCATTTCAATCTGCCATGTGATTTTGGAGCCTTTGTTGGTATATCCCCATGAACATGGTTTGCTCTTGAACTGAAGGTCAGCAAGTTAAAAAGAGCATACTGGCTCACCGGTAGCAGGGAAAAGCCAGTGGGTCTCACTAATAAAACAAGGATGGTGGAAGGAGAGTGAGCTGTACGTGGTGGGAGAGAGGATGGATGGCACATGAGTGCTGAGTGGGATCTGGTGCAATGGGATCAGCCAAGCATGCATTCCAGATCTCATCCCAGACACTCACTTCTGACTCCACCCCAGGTGATGCAGAAGGTCCTGTTAGGTCAGTGCTGGGGGAACTAAGATGAAGGCAGAGGGAAAGATAAGTCCAGACACACCAGCAAGACCCCAGGTTCTCATTTAGATGTCAGTGAAGTCTGGTGCTAATGATGCCTTTGCCTTCCTCTGTGTCCTTAGGTGGACACAGCCCGCTTGGTGCGGGCAGTGCATGGTGGAGCACACACCAGAGAGCTCCTAGCACAGAGCCCTGGGTCTTGGGCCCCCATACACCTGTGTGTGAGTGCTCTTCTTGCTGCAGAGAGCACCCTCGCATGAGCCACTTCTCATCGGGCAGAGGTGAGAGGACATCCCAGATTCCTCTTTGCCTCAGATTCCCCTTTGCCTCTCGCCCCTGGCTCCATCTAAAGCTGCTTCAACAAATCTGGCTAGGACTTGATTCAAAGCTCTGTTACCTCCAAGCTTGCTGCAGCCAAGGCCTGAAGGCCCATGTGAGCTGTGGGTGGAGCAGCCAGGTGGCACTTGGTGTACGTTGTGTGGCTCAGACAGCATCCCAGTGCTGTGGGGACAGCAGTTGGTGTACCATCAGACATCCTCTGAGAGCCTGATTTGAAAGTTTAATCATCTCATTAATGTAAAGCCTCAGATAAACGTTGCTGTATTGCAAGCAGTTGTTATTTTCTTGAAGACTCACTGTCCAGGGGTTGCTGAGGCCCAAGACATGTCTGTCATGGGATATAGCAGAGTCTAGCCTGGCAGAGCCAGAGCTGTCATCACTGCAGATAGTAACTGGAGTTGTGAAGTCCAGCAGAGTGATGCTTTTGGGAGCCTTGCTACACATGTCCTCCCATCACATGAGGATCCATTATTGTGGCACATATCAGCGCTTTCCTTTCCTGCCTGGCACAGAAGAGGAGGGCTGCTGGTCTTGATAATTGAGGGTTGCTCAGGCTGGAGTGCACTAGTTCTGGTGGGTTCCCAGACAAGGTGACCCCATGAAGTCCCTGTACCAATGCACTGGGATGCTGTGCCTTTCCAGCTCCAGTGCAATGGCTTTGTCAGCTCCAACATGCTGGGACTGCGACGGGCTTTTCTGCTTTGCTTAGTGGTTCAGTCAGTGATGCTGCCAGTTGCTGGGTGCTTCCTACATCCAGCTGATGTCTTCTGGTTTTCCTACACTGAGGAACTGGGTGACAGTGCTTCAGTATCTACCAGTTGGATTTCTCTGATTCATGTAAAGCTAGCACAAAATATCAAAGCAGCCAGTCAAAACTCTTTATTTTTCCCTATGGATTATTGGTGGCAGAAGTTTTGATCACTTCCGAGGGAAGAGCTAATTAGCAACTAACTGCATAAAGTAGAAGGTGCAGCATATAAACTGACTTTTTGCTGCTTTTGTGGCTGTCATGAGGATTACTCATACCAGTGAAATAATTGTTTCCATAGCAACTAATGTACTTAGTAGGGGATGAATTGAAGACACAAATAACAAAGGCCAAATCTATAATCTAAGAGGCACATGCAAACAGAGCAAACCACAGCGCACTGTGATGGCTTCAGCACGTGCTGCCTCTGACGCTTTGGGGGGTGACAAAAGGGAAATTCCTGAAGCAGAGTAGGGTGGAGAGGAAATTGGGCAGGGTGAGGGGTTGTGTGGCTTGGTGCAAGGATCTATCAAGGTGGTGCTTACTGAAGAATTTTTTGCTCAGCAACTGCCACAGCAACCCTTAAAAGCACAGCGATTTTAAAGCTAGCTCAATACGTGCAGAAACAGCAAAGCATTTGGAAGATAAGTAGGAATTAAGTCTTCCTTTTACCTCTGCTGTAGGATCATACCCAGCTTTATCCAGGTGCATGATCCACCAGTCTTCTGCCTTGTCCTGGCTGTCAGTCCTGTTGTTATAGCCCTAAAATTCAATAATCCCATATGCAAGAGTAAATTGCCTCCACCTGCTGGCACCACCCTCCCTGTTGTTTACTAAATTATAGGGACTGCAGAGGAATGTGCCCATGAGCAGCCTGGCCCCAGCCTACAGTGTCCAGCTCATCACTCCTGGGCATTAATGCAGCTTCAAAGTAGCTTTTATATCTCAGCGTTCCAAAGGGCCTTGTGGAGTCCCTTAACTACAAGGGTCTGAAGAACAGGTTGAATGAGCAGCCACAAAAGGCTGGCCTAGATATATTTATCCTTTGTCAGTGCAGAGTTGAGGATGCTCTGACCTCTAAGGTGTCCACACTCCTGTAACAACTTTTTATGTGCCCCCTGCTCAAGGAGAAGTCCTTGTTTTCTGAACTACATTTCTCTCTTTATATTTGAACCAAAAGCAGATGAAAATCTGAAGAAAATTTACCTGTGCAGAAGCCCAGCACAAGATCTTAGTTGTCAACTTTAACTTGAGATGCACTAGCACAACATTCCAGCTCATCAGAAGCCCATTTTGCTGTTGTAACTTGGTCTTGGCACTAGAGTGTCACACGTGGAAGGACACAAAGCGAATAAGCACCAGACAGGTGTTTTTGCAAACCCTTGGTATAAATGCAGACCCAGGAAAGAGAAGGCACCCCTCCAACCCTACAGGAGCAGAACACATCTGCTGACGGCACAGGCTTGATGGTTGGGCCCTCTAGTGGTGGCACTGATTAGGCATTTTTGCCCTGCTATGGACTGACTGACCAGTACCGGCTCAGGCGTGGCAGTGGGCACAGGGACTCCCCAGCCACCTGATGGACATAGCAGCCTTGGAAGAGTATCCACTGATGCATGCATGATGGCTGTGCTTGCCAGCATGTTGCAAAATAGGGCGTTCAAGGTTGGGCAATGCCATCATCCCAGATTTTGTGATGCTGATTTTGCCATAGAAAAATCTTTAATTACAGGCTATCAATATCCCCCTTGCTATTTCTGGGCACTGGGATGTGGTCACAAAATCACAGAATAACAGCATAATGTGGGTTGGAAGGGACCTCTGGAGATCATCTAATCCAACCCTCCTGCTAAAGGTTCACCTACATGAGATTACACACAATCATGTCCAGGTGGCTTTTGAAAATCTCCAGAGAATGAGACTCCACAATGTCTCTGGACAGCCTGTTCCAGGTTCTGTCACTCTCACAGAAAATAATTTTTTCCTTATGTTTAGGTGGAACTTCCTGGGTTCCAGTTTGTGCCCTTTGTCCCTTATCATAGAATCATAGAATGTATTGGGTTGGAAGAGACCTCCAAAGGTCATCTAGTTCAAGCCCCCTGCAATAAACAGGGACATCTCTAACTAGGTCAGGCTGCTCAGAGCCTTATCAAGCCTTGTCTTGAATGTCTCCAGGGATGGGGCCTCCACCACCTTTCTGGGCAACACATTCCAGTGATCTGTCACCCTCATATGAAATAACTTTTTCCAAATATCTGATCAGGTGGATTACATCCCTTTCTAACAGGTTACAGTCATCAAAGAATGTCCCATTGTCATAAAACCCAAACCCTTCACAACAGCAGCCATGTAGCCACGAGCTGATATCAATTATTCAACTATTTCTGGCTGCCTCCTTTCCTTAACTGGTAAAATGGAGAAGACAACTTGGGCACCGAGTCTGTCTCTGATGGATTGGCAGCCTCAGGTTGCATCTTCAATGCAGGGCCAAACCACTCCCACCCCCTTGGTAACTGGAATACAAAGTTGTGCTTACAAAACCTGATGTCAAAAGGCTTTCGCTTCTTCAGCACCTCTGAATTTGATAGTGATGTGACAGTCCCTCAGCACTCTTTGTGAAAAATGAAGAGTGAATGAACTCCAGCCGATATTGCAGGGCTCACTCAGACATCAGCTTGTTGCTGTGTCATTTCAATTTTCTTTGATTTCCTCATGTTGATGGTCTCTCCCTTTCCGATCCCCTCTGATAAGAGAAAGAAATGAACTATTGATTCAGCTGCAGCTGTTGGGATTCCAGAGTGTGAGCGCTCTCCTGTCCTTCACTGCAAGTGGGAATAATAAGGCTTAAACGTGGTGGTGATGCTCCAGCTGGTTTGGACCTGAGCAGGAGATTTAGTCGAAAGGGCAGGTTCACAGCTACACAGCACTGTGAGCCCTTCCTGCAACCAGCTTTTTGAGTGGGCTCTGCCTGCCCCTCCAGGGTTGTGAGAGTCGCATCCACGGGTGCAGTGGAAGATGTGATATAGCCAGAGTGGCTTGTCACCACCAGAGCTCTTCCTGCCTGCCTGTGCCATGGGCTGAGTCATGATCCTGTGCTTTGACCACGGGGAAATACTACACCTCACCCAAGTGTCTCCTTTGTGTCACTGCTCTACTGGTACTCAGCTGTCCAATGCAGACCATGAGATTTTCAATGTAACCTACTTTCTTCCTCCTGTTTCCCCACCTCTTTTCACCTTCATTGATTATTCTAGGAACAACATGATTTCTTCCTTTTCTGCCTATCTCAGAGTCAGGCCAGCCAGCTGACTTTGTGTGGGCCACCATACAAAGTGTCCCTGTGCCTGGGACAAGGTGAGCTGCAGGGCTTGGCTTCTCATCCGGGTTTTGCATCCCTGGAGATCCTTTGCCAAGACAAGAAGTCAATCTCTGCCCACCATATAGAAAGCCTGTAGCTTCTGTGGAGAAGATCTGCTCTCAGGAGACCTTGCATGGTCTCTTGCTTGCAGAGCATGCCAGCTGTGGTTCAGACAGAACGGGGAGATGGGAGAAGTGCTTTTTTGACGTCAGTGGGGAACAGTTGCTGGCTTCAGTGGGTGAGTGACTTGGTCTGCTGTTCAGCATTGCCTTTCTCCCACCTTCTAGAGACAGCCCATCATGCGTAGGACTTCTCTGGAGTATTGTGGAGCTTTAGTTTCCCGGGATCCACAAGGCTTTTGGAGTGCCTTCAGGAGAAAGGCACTTGAGGAACTGCCGATTAGCTCAATATAATGAGTCTTAAACACTTTCTCTGTCATGCCCCTCTTATAGCTGTTGCCTGCATCTTTGTGCTCAGCAGCATTCAGGTTTCTATAGGCATTCACTCTCATTTCTTTGCTTGTGTGATTACTTATAATTCCTGTTTAAATTCTTCTCATTTTCACAGTGTAATTAGGCAAAGGAGCAGCTTTTGTTCTGCAGTCAAAAAGCAATTAGCTGTGCTTTTTGCTTCATAGTTGTTTTTTAATTAGGACTTTGTTGATGACTTTTGTCCTCAGCAAAAAAATAAGAGCTGAGGCATTTAGGGGAGGCAACTGCTTCCTAGGGTGAGAGGGGCTGCCCTGCCCACCTACTGAGGTGGTAAGACCTGTGGAGGTGGCCCAGAGCTGCTTCCTTTGCTCTCTGACTCATTCCCAGCCTCTTCCCACTGTAACCAGGGTCCTTCCAGCTGCCTGGGGGTTGAGGTAACTTGAAGAAGTTTTACAAAGGTTTCAGTTTGCCCACTTTTCCTTCTTTAGGATGCCAGTATTTGACTGTAATTATTCACTGGTACTTTCTTATTGGGCTAAGGCATCTGCACCCTCCCCAGAAAGCCCTGTCCCTTACTCTCAGCTGTTGTAACCATGTGCCAGCTATGATCTCCTGTCCCAGTGTGCTTGAAGCAGCTTCCTAGGAATGAGAACATATGCTGTGATTTTTTTCTTCCAATTGCTTCCAAAGCTACTTGTTTTTCTGTAAGCAACAGCAGCATCTACATAGGGCTGTGAAGGAAATGTGTACAGACCTGTCTCTTAAATCGCTCATAGTGAGGAACAAGCAGGTGCTCTGTCCTTTGCAGTCCAGGAAAAGCCAGGTCCCCTGCAGCCCATAAAGACACAGTTTCAAGAGAGCCATTCATTTCAAATGAGGAGTAGCAAAAGGGTCTCCACTCGTGGCTGGGATAATGAAGCCAGGTCGATTGCACTGGGCATGGCAGCACCAACTCCATGCAGCAGGCTCAGGCAGCAAAGGCACTGTGGTGGAGCTGGCTGAGCACCAGCCAGTCTCTTCTCCTCTGGTGAGTTTCCAGGAAGGGATGGATGCAAAGAAGAAGGGATGTCTCTGGCTGCTCAGAGAAGCACCTCTCTGGAAAGCCCAGGCTGGTTATCTTTAACTCCTTGATTTTGCTTTAATTAACCTTTTTATTGAGCACATCAGGACCCCACTAACCCTCTGGAGCAGGGAGGCTGAACTCCTGAGCAAGTGTCAGAGCAGGGGCTGGTGGGGCAGAGCTGTGACGAGTGCATTGGGCACAGGGTGTACCTACAGGTTCCAGACTCCTGTCACTCCTGCACACACTAATGACTACAGTTTGCACAATGCTTATGTGGTGAGGACAGTGGTGTCCCACACGTTGCTCCACTGCACCTCCTCTCACCTGCCCATGGTGTCCTCGCAGTTTCTCACTTGAGGTGTGCTGAGCTGGAACCTTTCCCAGGAGAGCTTGAGAGTTTTCCAAACTTAAAGAGTTTTCTCTGTACTGCCAGCATGTTAACTTACATTTCTCTGCTGCTGAGCAGCTTTTGGAGCTGGCCTTGACTGATCTGGGGCTGAACTCTGCTCCCTGCCAGTAAAAATCACAGATTTTTGCATTCAAGTTCAGGTCATTCTTAATCTGTGTCGAGGAGGTCAATATCCCCCTTCTTTCTGCAGCCCTCATTTCTACCCTGTGATCTGCATCTCCTGCCCATAGCTACCAATCTTCATCCTCTGCATTCACTTTAGTTCCAGCTTTTCCAGACCATCATCCTGGAGGCAGGACATTTGCTCTGTATTTGAGTGAGCCCTTCCTAATGATCAAGGTTTAAGTAGCCCAGCAACTTTCCAGAGCTTGGAGGTTGCTGCAAAAAAAGAAAACTGGAGCACTCCACAGTCCTGCCTCTGCTTCTGCTGAATCGAGACTGTTCTCCTACCAGTGCTCAGAAGGCTGCTGAATGAACATGAGACAGACACAGCATCTCATCTCACCATGACTTTTGGGATTGCATGTAAATCACAGCAAATATTCTGAGGGACAGATCCCTCATGAGTGATCAGATGTATTTTTAATATGTGATACCAACCAATTAATGACATTAACCTCACTGCTTTAGGCCCTTTCTTGCACTGTTTGCCTTTCCTTAAATTCTACCTTCCTAATGGTATTTAGGAATGGCCCTGTGTCCTTGGGCCCCATCCGCCCCTCACAGCCTGGCAGCCCTGAGCTCCAAGTGTTCAGAGAGACCAGAGATGGCCGTTACAACAACTTGATCCATGCTGTAGATCCATGCACCCCCTGGGAGAGCTACAGCATCTCTACCCTGATCCTTCAGTACTCCTCATCCCAGAGTGGCTTTCCTGGGCTATTCCCAGCACTTGGGGACTGCTTTGTGGAGAGACAACCCATCTCCTCCCTTGGAGGGCTGCAGTCTGCCCTGAAGCTGGGCTGCTCATGCCTAGAGATCAGAGGGAGTGGGTTGTATGCACGAGGAGGGTGGCAGCAGTCTGTCCTGACTGATGGTTGGTCCCTGGGGCACCAGTGCCCAGTCTGTCACTGCCACCTTCCCCACACCTGGGCAGAGTGGAAGCTGTCTCAGGGCGCTTAGCAGCAGCAGGGAACATTTGCAGCATAGGTGTGTGCACCTTTATAGTGTTTTGCAGCTGTATCGCAAAGGGTTTGAGGACAAAAAATAGATGGTACCCATCACCCTCCATGGGGACTGCAGGGGGTGCCAGAGGTGTGTCCCAGCTCTGCAGGATGCTGCCCAGTGCGCACGCCTCCCCACCCCAGCCCTGGCACACTCCTCAGGCAGCCCTGGCACACAGTGCCCAACTCTGCCTGAAGCCTCTCACACTCCATCGCCAGCACAGACAATACTGAGGACCAGTTTTGGCTTTTCACAAAGTGACTAGATGATGGGAGCTGCTTCACCTGTCAACATCAGTACAGCCCTCTTGCTAAACCTGCCCACCCTGGGTAGCTGCTGGGATTACCTGAATATTTCTCCTTGAGGAGTGCTGTCAGTTCTCTTAGGCAGGACAGAAAATACAAGATGATCATTCCTATATTGATTTGTTTACTGCATGCTGGATGCTAAGGCAGGCAGTTTGGGGGCTGATGCTGTTGAAAAATGCAAGATAATTACATGTTTAAAATCCTTTCAGGGGAGCTTGGCACAAGGCAGTTGTCACGGCAGGTGGGGAAGAGCCACAACAAGCCTGGCTTCCCTGTCTGCCTCCTGACAGGAGCAGACAGGCACTGGGACAAGCACGAGAGGAGGTGCTGACGACTGCTCTGGTGACTGGGCTCGGGGTCTTAGCTGACACTCAGGCAACACCTCATCACAGCGACCCCACAGTGCTGCTGCAGAGGCAGGGATGGTGACCCCTGAGGATGCTGCTGTGGCAAACAATTCACCTGTCTCCAGGTTTCCTTTTCCCTTTCCTTTCCTTTCCTTTCCTTTCCTTTCCTTTCCTTTCCTTTCCTTTCCTGTCCTTTCCTTTCCTTTCCTTTCCTTTCCTTTCCTTTCCTTTCCTTTCCTTTCCTTTCCTTTCCTTTCCTTTCCTT
>JAOEGS010010101.1:0-51606 GCA_025447755.1 Corythornis vintsioides
AGGGGGGTTGGACTAGATGATCTTCTAGGTCCCTTCCAACCCCTAATATCTATGAATCTATGAATCTATGAACTTGCCAGATACTCTCCCCAGTACTAGATGAGGTGCAGTCACTAATGAGAGTTAGGAAGAAAAAGCCCCTTAGAGCAAGTTATTCCTCTCATTAAAGCTTTTCTGGTTTTTACTCTCCCTTAACTTTTTTTTTCTGGAGGGATTATTAGAGACTCTGCTGTAAGCAGGCTCATTAGATTCAGTCTGGAAATTCTAGGAACTAATGCCTTTTCTTTAAAATCTAACATCACTTACTCCAAAAACTAAAACCTGCAGTTAAATACATTGAGATTTGACACCCAACATTGCTATCCTGGTAGAACACATTCATAAGACAGTGAGTTTGTATGTTCTCAGACACTGATCTGAAGACGTTTTAAGCAAAGTATTAACTTCAGTAATGCATAAACTTATGCTTTTTAGTTGAGCAATCGTTTACTTGCCTTTCTGAACAAGGAGACAGAGCTTAAAGGTTGTGAAAACAATATATTGATGGCATTGAGATAATATCTCAAGTAGTATGTGACAGATAATCTTCAGAGGATAAGCAGATAATTAATATTATATATTAACAGTGCTAATTGTAGCCATACCCAGAGTTCAGTGAATACGTTTAATAGATATATTTTAACTGACAAAAATATTAGGAATGAGAGTCCATAGACAGTAAGATAAATAAAATTCTCCTTTATAATTGCAGTTTGCTTTATTAACAACAGGGGAAAGATCATGTTCAGCAGCAAAACCTACATGCAAATTGTGTCTTTCGGCTGAAAACTTCATTTATTCTCAGATGCTTATTTCAAGGCTTGTTGAGCTCTGGCATTTCATTACTTACTGGCATTTTAGAAATAGATAAAAGTTACTGGCTAAATTCTAAACTTACTGATACTCAAAAAAAAAAAAATCAGTGAAGATCAACAGGGTGAAAGGGTAGGATTTGTACTGATACTGCTAGAGTTCAGAAGTGTGAGAGCATAAGCTGTAAACCACACAAATTCCAAAATGATGTTCCCATTTACTGCAGCCACACAGCTGTAAAGCTACCTTGAGTTATATCTGCACAAGATCAAGATGTGGTAGGACAGACAGTCAGAAATATCCCACTTTCTTTGTGCTATCTCTTTTAATATTTCTTTTTTCTAAAAAAAATAATCCATAAGTCATATATAAAGGAACAGGTCTAGAATTTCTAATGCATTAATGGTAGCCATGTTTGCATTTAGTGAATAACCTGTAATTGTTTCACTAGAACTGGTCATGGGTCCTAAGACAAAACAGTCCAAGAAATAAGTATAGATTTTTGAGAGTATGGATCATTCTTGTTTATAAGCAGAAAGCATCTTGGTGCTTAAAAAGGAAGTAGTGAGAATGCTATTATAGGAATGCAAACAAAATGGAACCATACAATTGGCCAACTTTTATTTGATGAGATTGTATAGACACAATGTTAAATGAAAGTACTATTATGAAAGTATATTTTGTGCAGTGTGCCTAAGCTTCTGTAGGAAATGTTTAAATATTCAGAAGTAATGTGCTAGTTACTTAAAATGCATCAATGAATGTAATGCCAATAAATGTTTTCATTTCTGCCTCAAAATATAAAATTATATAGGACTTTGTGTAAATTGACTGACTTTATTCCATCTTAACTCTCCTGTTTCTGTAAGTAGTCAAAAGGGTTCTTTCATCTCCAAAGTGCAAGACATAATGACTAAATCAGCATTTTTCAAATGAATTCATACTTCTATGTATATTCTGATATTTTGTAACCTTATAAGCATAATGATATATGTTTGATTCCAGTCCACTTGCATTAATACTTCAACTCAAGTCTTGATTTATTTTTTTCTTACTCAACAGAAAATACATGTCTTCAGGAAGACATTGCAGGCTTTGATCTATCCAATATCATCAACTACACCTCATAACTTTGAAGTTTGGACAGCTACAACTCCTACATACTGTTATGAATGTGAAGGTCTTCTTTGGGGCATAGCCAGACAAGGCATGAGATGCACTGAATGTGGTGTCAAATGTCATGACAAGTGCCAAGACCTCCTAAATGCTGACTGTTTGCAGAGTGAGTATTTCTTGAACATCTACAGCTTTGCAATACTTCAAACCTTTTGATTTTGTGTGTGAACTGCTCCCTCCTAAATTGTAGGGCCAGATCATCAGAAGTTAGCATGTTGATGTTCATTGGCTGAGGAGATAGCTGGAAACTATGAAATACCTACTGTTAATTTTGCCTTTTTCCTTGGAACTTGCTGAATGTTGCCGGTCAAAACAGCTGAACAAAATAATGTTCAGTAGCATGACTGTATTATTTACTTTCTAATGCATGTGTCAATATCCAGAGAAATTTGTTACACAAGGTAAACTCTCCTCGTTTTAACATTTAACTTGGAATGCAAGAAAGGACAAAGCAAAGGTAAAAACACATTCATAGTACTTACTGTACTTACATTAATATGCTATAGAATAGACAAAAATAATTTTTACTAGAGAGAACAGCAGATAAATCTAATCATTCCTGCTCATTCTTAAGGTTTCTCATTCTTGCAGAAGTCTTCCTACTGCAAGGACATAAAGTGCTGCTAACTTTCTAAGAGCTGAGCCACTTTTCAGGGTGCCACAACCATGTGGGTGGCATGAGAGATGTATCCATGTTTGTAATAGTTTAATCTTGGCTAAAATTAGAAATCTGTAAGTGACATATGGAATAAAAGTATGGTATTTTTTTATCTTATTTTTTACTTATCTGGAGAAAAATTCAGCTCAGAGGTTCCCTGGCCCCTATCACCAGCCCAAAGGAACAAAAGAAATGGTTCAGAGCACCATATTGCCTTTGAAGATTTTTTGCAAATGTATAAATGATAAAGTTGAGAGAGAGCCTGAGAAAAAAAATAATAAATAGGCTTGACAGTCATCTGTGGTGTAAACAGTTTGAAAACAATGAACAACTGAGTCTTGAGTAAATCTCTGGAAGGCAAAATGCAGATAAAAAAGGGCATTTAACACACCCAAGGGATCTTCCCATTAGTATGCAAATGGTTTTGATCATGCTGTCATATTTTTTGCAACAGATTAATTGTTCAGTGTTTGAATATTATATGACTTTGAAAATTATTTTCATGTACTTGGTTTCATTTTATGTTAAAAATATTTAATGTACCCTTGAAAAAAAAGAATAGTCCATTGCATCTGGTTAAATCTTTATATCTAAGAAATACAATGTTAACAGTATCAGGAAGTGGAATATATTTATTTCATTGTCTTTATCAGAATCTTCCTTTTGTCCATCTCATAATCACCTAGGACATGTTGGCCTCTGAGCTTCTGTGATTTATTTTTTTTTAATATATAAATGATTGCTAATGTAAACTGTAGGAATGAATTAACATCTCAAGTTCAAGGTCAATATCTAAGCTTGTCCTAAATTAGGTTAAAAAAAAGCCCATAGTACTTTTGTTCGACCTCTCATCTTTGACAAGATATTACTTTCTAGTAGTAGGTGTAATATTAAATTAGAATTGATTTCAGTCATGTTGAGTTTGTATCAATCCCTAGGGCAAAAAGGGCTTGTTAACTTCCCGTGCAGTATCAAGTGCAATATTGACTTAATTAGTCTGATCAATAATGCATAAAAAGTGACTGTCATTGTTGATAGATTGTCATCATATAGGATGTAAAAATTGATGCAATAAATTATTTAGTAAAACTTAAAAGAAGTTGGCATTTTAACACATATTCCAATTTTACTTGCATTATCTCAAAAATCAGCAAGGCTTTCAATGAGAATATATTATTGCCATTGAGATTGTGGCCATGGACTATCATTTGGTTATGATGTTGTTTGTACCTGTTGTATTTTAAGGAAGGGTAGAAAATAACAGAAAATATAAAATGTTGTTTTCCTGCAT
This sequence comes from Corythornis vintsioides, assembly GCA_025447755.1. Classification (NCBI taxonomy): domain Eukaryota; kingdom Metazoa; phylum Chordata; class Aves; order Coraciiformes; family Alcedinidae; genus Corythornis; species Corythornis vintsioides. Next base: position 3,978 of record JAOEGS010010101.1, read on the forward strand.
CTTGCAAGAGCCACTTGTCACACTTTCCAGGCAGCTCAGCAATCACCTCTTGCAATAAAATAATCAGATTTTTAATGCTGCCAATATCAAGGGTGATGATGATTGTCACACTGACTATTGCCAGTGCCATGAGCCCTCAAATAGCCATTGACAACATAAGCTAAAACTCAGCAATACCTACAGCAAGGATAATGTGTAGTTGATTATAAAATCTGTAGTATTCTTGTACCTTGCTTTATATGTCAATCTCATGGAGAGTTGAATTAGCCAATTTAGCACTTTAGGAATTGGAACTTTTGCTTCGACATCTGCAATACCATTCTAATTGCACATGTCTCTTTCCTCACACCCAATAGCAAGATGGTCATCTGTTTATTCAGGAGTACACTTAAATTATTCCAATACAATGTGCATTGTAAGGACATTGATCAGAATCAATTTCCTGTGACAGAAAACAGATGTTTTTATAAGGATAACCTCACTTTGGCTTTTAAAAAGCCTCTGAGATTAGTTAAGATTTTTAGAGAGAGAAATCTCTCCAGAGGTCTCCTGGGAAGAACTGTGAAAAGAATCTGTAACAGGATGGGTTCTTTATATTTTTAATAAAAGTAATGGCTTTTTTTTTTTTATTTTCTCATTTTAGGAGCTGCTGAGAAAAGTTCTAAACATGGTGCAGAAGATAAAACACAGAATATTATTAGTGCTATGAAGGAAAGAATGAAGATTAGAGAGAAAAACAGGCCAGAAGTGTTTGAAGTGATCCAAGAAATGTTTAATATTTCCAAAGATGATTTTGTACAATATACAAAAGCAGCAAAGCAAAGTGTTTTGGATGGAACATCCAAATGGTCAGCAAAAATAAGCATCACAGGTAAATTTGCTTTTGAGCTGTTTGCTCTTAGAGCAATTTCTTTTCTAGTCCCCTGTTTGGGAATAAGATTTATTATAATTAGAGCTGGAACTTTGTATTCTGTTGCCTACTTGGTGCATCTACAATGGTTGAATTTATAGCATGCTAACTGTAAGAGTTTTAACTTACAGCTGTTATACTTTATATTCCACTGCTCTAGGAAGTAAGATAAGCAAATGGTCTTGTATCTCCTCTGTCTCCTACAAGTATGTCATGTGCTAGCACTGAACTTTCTGCCACCACCTGCAAGGGTTAAAATTCACACTTGTTTTTATGGGTTTTTAGTGACTGTAAGGCTGAGAACACTGCAGGTTGCAATTACAGACCCCATTAGTTTGAAACTTGTCATCCATTCTTGTTGCTTGACTAAGGGTATGTTCCAGTTTAGTGATGCTGAGCCAGGGAAACCTATGCACACAGAACATACTCAAGATTGCTTCCAACTCCATTGGAATTGGCCTGGTTGACCATAAAGATTTCTGGGTCCTCTGGCTTTGACATTTCAGTTGTTGAACTAAAGTCTGGGTACAGAAAATCTAAATAAAAGTTCAGATGTCTAGACAGGCCAACTGTGATACCAGATTAGAGACAAATACTAATTGAACTATAATATGAAAGAACTGAAAGGCAGAAATGGGAAGGATTTTTATTTGAAGAATTAAAGGACTCTGGTTAGATTTAATATCTAAATTGGTCTCTAATTAAAAATTTCTTTTTAATATAATACAAAAATCCTAAACCATCTTCTGATATTAAAAGTAAATTAAATATTTTCTGTTTCTCCAGGATTTGCATTATTCCTGTTTACAGGGGATAAGGAAATAAATTTTAGGAACTTATTTTTAGCTTTTCCTAGTCAGTTTTGCTAAAAATGAGTGAAACAAAAGCTGTATTTTTTAAAAATAACACACACGTAATTAACAATTTTTACTCACTTCTTAACAGCAACTTGCTCAATATGTGTGTTTAAGTCAGTCAGTGATATGCTGCTAACTGAGAACTACAGCTTGATCTTTCAGCAGATGCCTTCTCCAGGATAAGAAGCCTAACACCCAAAAAAAAGTAATACAGACTTTTTTTTTTTTTTTTTTTTTTCATGGAAGTCAGCAGATATGACTGAAACCTCACCAGGAGCTATTGTGCTGACATTTTAATGAAGGTGCCATTTTATTGTGATAATTTTTCTGAGCACACTGAGGGAGCTTCATTATCCAAAATTATTGACATTAGAGAATGTTAAACTAACTGTTGCCAATGAGTTGGATTAAATATGTGCAAAATAATAAAACCAAGCTCTGCTGATACTAGGAGCTGTGGCAAGTGTTTTAGCTGCAGGTCTCTGGGTTTGGTAGGCTGATATTTGACAGTTCTGCTTTTTCCTGAGATTTCCAGTTTTATAAATTATGATGGAAAATCAAATTGTGTGTGCTTATATTTGCCACAATGCATATACATTAACTATATACCCACATTACCTGAGAGACAGGCTAACAAATACATAAACAATTAATGATAACTGATCTGAACTGTCACCTTATCTGTGACAGAATAGGAAGTATTCTGAAAATCTTCATGGTTCATTTCTCACATGGAGAAATAAAATGCTAAAGTCGCAAACGTGGCCCTCAAGTTTAGTTTCATGATCCAGAGTGCAGATTTCTGAAAACCGGAAGTTTTTTTTTGGAAATGTTAGTTTAGCTCTTAGGAGAAACTTTGGGAAACATTATTTATTTACTTAGGCAGGAAAATTGAAGTTGTAGGCAATAATTATACTGAAGACAAGTTATATAACTTTAAATTATTTGCCACGTTGATTAAACCAAAATTTGAGAAGAGTATCCAAATTATGCATGACAAGTAAAGTATTTGTTTTGTGTTCTGTAGAGAATTTTTACACTTAATACTCTCTTAAACCCTATTTATAAATTGCATATAGTCCAGAAGGGTAGTTAGACAAGACTCTTCTATCCCTAGAGTAAGAGACACTAGGAAAATTGAAGCACTTTTTTTCCAGGATCCCTCCATTTGAGGGCTTTGATTCCTGTTGCTGTTGTAAGCATCTCATTTATTTTTTTGGCAGTGAAGGCTAAAGTACATTTCTCTCCTTTTGTTGTAGTACTTTGTGCTCAGGGCTTACAGGCTAAGGACAAAACTGGCTCAAGTGATCCATATGTTACTGTGCAAGTTGGCAAAACCAAGCGGAGAACAAAGACTATTTTTGGAAATTTGAATCCAGTATGGGATGAAAAATTTTATTTGTAAGTATAGAGATACTGCTGTTTCTTGCTTTTTTTTCTTTTTTTTTTTTTTTTTTTTTTTTTTTTTTTTTTTTTTTTTTTTAGTTTACATGTAGGTAATATACTAAGTGAAATAATTGTATATACTAAAATATACGAAAAATATTTGTTGTCTATACTATGCCTATTCATAACATTAATAAATTAGCAAGCCTTGAATGGAGAAGTCATATAAGTTCATTGTGATTTTATCATATAGTAATAATACAGCTCATAACTATGTCTGTTTGGAGATCTAGTGGTGTCTATTTATTCCAGTTTTTTAGGGAATTTAGGTACCACTTTTCAGCCTTTGACCTTACATGCCAAATATTTGCATTATAAATGCTTTTCTACGTCTCAGATACTGACCATACAAGTGAACTGCATTTTTATTCAATATTACAGTTCTCCTTGGGGTAAATGGGAATTTCATAGTAACTGGCTGTGCTATTTATAATGCCTATCCTTTCCAAGACTGAGTGTTGTCCAGAAATCTGATGTAGTGAGTGTGGTACAATCCTCCTGTCTCCTTTCTTTGGCCACAGCCTCTGAACTGAGTATGGTAAATAGTTTTTAGTCAGCATATTGTGGAAGTCCAACCTGGACCCAAAGAAGACAATTCAGTCTGTAAATGCTTTGCCTAAGGTTTGAATAAAATTTCGTGCCAGTTCTGGTTTTGGCAATGTTCCTAGAACTTTTCAGAAAGACATGCTACAGTACAGGAAATTCTAATTCACAGGTACTATACTGTTCCTTTCCTGAAAATACTGCCTTGGGATACAACACATTCCTGACTGAAAATGTGACCAATCTGATAATAGTATCAGTTTGCTCAGGGTTAGTCCTCTATTCCATGGATTAAGCCCAGATAGCAGCTAAATACCATCGAGCTGTTTGCTTACTCACTCCTCCTCCCTCCCAGTGGGATGAGGAGGAGAATCGAAAAGAAGTAGAACTTGGAAACTGAGATAAGAACAGTTTAGCAACTAAAAATAGCAATGGTAATAATGGTAATGAAAAGGAATACAACAGAGAGAGAAATAAAACTCCCCAAAAGACTAGTGATGCACAATGCAATCTCTCACCACCCACTGACTGATGCTCAAGCAATGATCAGCCCCTCTTGGCCAACTCCCTCTCATTTACATACTGTGCATGACATTGCATGGCAATGACATACTGAGCAGGACATTCTGTGGTATGGAATATCCCTTTGGCTAGTGTGGGTCAGCTGTCCTGGCCATGCTTCCCCCCAGCTTCTTGTACATGTCCTTGCTGGCAGAATGTGGGAAACTGAAAAATCCTTAGCTTAGGGTAAGTGTTACTCAGCAACAACTGTAACATCAGTGTGTTGTCAACATTATTCTCACCCTAAACCCTAAACACAGCACTGTACCAGCTTATAGGAAGAAAATTATCTCTATCCCAGCTGAAACCAGGACACTCCATTAGTAAAAGTATTTCAGAATTTTTTCTCATCTTGATTACTATGTGTCACAGTATATGATGTGCACTTAACTACTATTGTTAAAGATTCTGGAAGGCTAATATAAACTTTATCTTTGGAAAATTATAAATGTAAGGATAACTTTTTTAGGCAGATTTTAGAAATAGTAACGTCAGTAGAGTTCCAGTCTGCCCTGAAAGCACCTACCACAGTGCTATTGTATAAAGCTAGTAGGTATTTTGTGTATTCTGCATGAAAACACTAGTATAATAAATACTGAAGTATAATCAAGTACTGAAGACTACAAGGAAAGGATGATGTTATGGTGAATGCATTTCATTTTGAAGAGTGGGAAATTAGTCTTCATAAATTCTTTATTAGCTTCTTCATTCATTTGTATTTATTTTTTTTACTAGAAGTAGCATATTATCAATCAGGTATTTTAACTCTGGGTGCAGAGCTCTTAGGTGAGGTGTACAATCAGGTCATGCCAGTGCACCTAACATAAAATTTACATTGGGCTACTATAGTAGCTAATGTTACATCTTTTATTACTCTAGCTATTAGTATAAACAGTAATGTTGTGAGGATTATTTTGAGTCTGTGTGGCATTCTGTAAATATAGAAGTAATATAACATCAACAGATTTTTGATAACTTACAAGAACTTTCTCTTTTATTTAACATCTCTGAATATACTTCATCTTCTCCAGCTCTCACAAGCATCAGTATCTTCATTTTCTGTGTGCTAAAGAACAATTCACTTATTCTTGTATCACACTGAACACTAATTGCACATATAAAATGGAATGTCTAGAAGAGGAACACAGAAAATAACATATATTATCTTTGTCTTGAATTCACTGGGCTGATTTTCCTAAATTTAAAGGATGAAAAGATGTGAGGAGAGGCAAATGAGGATATCAGGGAAAAACACAGACATCATGATCATAAATATTCCTCAACTAACTAAATGCACATCAGAGGGGAAATTGGTGTTGCCTCGACAATAAAAATATGGTATTTGTACTGAAGTACAAGTTAATGACATTTTATATGCAATATCTCTTTGAGAAGCAATGCAGAACATGATTTCTTTCAATGGAACAGATATGGTGATGAGGTCATATCAGTGCTTCACCATAGGATCTCCCTATGCCACTGCAGAAACCCGTTTAATATTTCTATTATCTGCACAGCTAAGTGCAATTGAAGGCTCTAGCAATATGAAGCAGTAATTCAAGGCTATATTTTAGGAAAATTAACTGTTTTCTGGGTTTAATCTAGTTTCTTAGGATGAAGATACTTATTTGATTCATCTGTGTCTTTGTATATTTTGCGTCCTTGCCAGTATCTTTAGCACTTTGTGGTCAGATAAATTTCACAGATTGTCTCATCCTATGTTCATCATGTTCTATGCAAACAGGGAGTCGGACAGACATGAGATCCTAAAAGTGTCCTCAGTATGAGCTCACCCCTTAATAGATACCAGGGAGCACATGTAAAGGGGTAATTTACAAAAATCCCAGTTATTGGACAAGATTCAAGGGGCGATTGCAGTTTGTCAGATGTCAGGGAAGCCAGTCATAAGACAAAAGGAAACTAGGCTTCATTACTTTTGCTAATCACATAACAATGTGGGTTTTAATTACCAGAGAGATCTGCAATGTTAAATTTTGGAATAGTCAGACACAAGCATTTCTGTGATAGTAGAATGGTGTCACAATGAGGCAGAGCAAAAGCTATGTGTGCCATTTTTAATGACTGATTTGCCTTGACAGTAATAATACCATTTAAAGCACTTTAAACTTTCAAAGCCCATTACCACCACTAATTAATTCTTAGAACACCCCTGGGGGGTACCAGTTGGGAGATAAGTTATAGTATTACTGTTTTAATTCTGGAAACACTGAGACAGATCACTGAGCAATGATAGTGCTTATAATAGAATTCAAGTAAGAATTCTTAGTCTAGTGTCAAACTAAAGCCTTTCTGAATAGTAAAATTTGCTTCTATACTTTAAAGCTGTAATTGTGGATAAACAAAGATTCATGATAGTTAAAATATTTTTGTAGAATTACTGACCAAATATATGAAAACCCTGGTTAGGATGGATGCATGGTTATGACATGGCTTGTAACTGATATCTGTATTGGCCATTACATGTCATCAGAAAGTTTTTCACCACCAGACTTCTGCAGGCAATTAGGATATTCCAATGAAGTAATCAAAAGCCAACACTGACCTACAGTAAACAGTCTTCATTGTGGCTTATAGAAATAAGCAACAGTAAAGTTCTTTCCATTTCTGTGAAAATATATGTAGGTGGAAGCTGGTAGTAATATTTTTTTTTTATCCACTGGGAACTCTGCAGATTGCAAGTGAAGCCACCTCACACTCTCATACATCCAGTAGTTTGTCAAATCCATTCAACTCATAAGGGGTTAGTAAGCCACTGAAATTTGCAAGCTCTTTTTTACTATAAGACATGCCATCCCTACTCCTTTTCCTTACCAGGGAATGAAGGCATGGAGAAAAGTAATATAGCTTTTAAAGAAAGCAGCTGCATATTTCCCTAGTTTTTTGTGGTGGCCTGTCTTGTCCTGCTCTGATGTTTGTACATACTTGCTGGGGTTTTTTATTTCCTTCCATATATTGGAAACATTATTCAAGATTTTATTTTTGTTTATAACATTCTGGGCTAATACTTTTGTGTTCTACTGTACATACTACACACCATTCCTAAATAAATAGTAACTGCAGTTTTGTCCCTGGCTATGTGGTGCCACCTTTTATTCAACAGAATGTTCCAGGTTATTTGTATCCTGTCACTTTGTGCAGTTAAGCAAGTGTATGGAAATCAAGGATGATGAATTAGACAGTGGTACAAGTGTATTTAGCTTGTGTATAACTCACATTTTTGTGGTTTATTTTTACAGTGAATGCCATAACTCTACAGATAGAATAAAAGTGAGAGTATGGGATGAAGATGATGACATCAAATCTAGAGTAAAACAACACTTCAAAAAGGAATCAGATGACTTCCTCGGGCAAACAATCATTGAAGTAAGAACACTGAGTGGAGAAATGGATGTATGGTATAATTTAGGTATGATTCTTACTGTTTGGGGTTTTATTTAAAACAAATTTAGAATAATATTCAAGTAGAATCTCAGCATCTGTAGATTTTGGACTTTAAAATATATAGCTTTGGAACCAATATACAACTTTAAAAATCTTAATATTACATGTTGATTTGAAAATGAACAATAGTTTCTTAATTTTGATCCAGAGCTATAAAAATTACAGAGAACAGACTATTCACAACAATGAGAGAAAAATATTTTCATGCAAAATTTAAAATATGTAAGAAAAGACAACTTTTCAGACTACTCCATTTCAGACTATGGAAAATATATCCACAAAGTTACACAGAAAAATCTAGCAAATATTTTGCTTGTTGTCCACATTACGTTTATTTAAAAAAAAAAAAAAAAAAGCTTTATGTACCATTCTTTGATTTTCACTGTGTTTTGTGCCTGTGGTTCTTCATGAAACTATCTTGCTTGAGTTTTCTCTTCTGTACATAAAAAATGGATTTACATGCAGAACCAAAAACTGATGACAGCCCTGCTGGAGGTCAAAATGCTCTCTGTTGTCCTTAAGACTGCAATTTCTTGTCTGGACAGGTCTTAAGTGTCATTCTTTAAACCAAAAATAAATCAGTGCAAGTGTGTCTCGGAATACATTTCCTTTATCTAAATCCAAGCATGCAACTGTCCTTTAATTCTAAAAATCTCTTTGGGTTCAGTAAATGCTCTGGAGTAGCAGTTTTAAAAGATAATCTCTGATATTTGATAATGAAATGTGATAGTTACATTTTTTCATAGGTTTTCTGGTCTCTGAAACCTTCAGGTGAATTAGGTCACATAATTTTCTGAATAGAGCATTTGTTTCCTAATCAACAGTACTTATTTCCATGTCTAGTGTTTGATTTCTCAGTGGCATATATAGAAGTGTCGGGGAACTGTTTGATTTCTTATTGACCATGAAACCTTGCTTTATTTCCTAATTGTAATGAGATTTTTTTAAGGTAACAGGGTCATTTTGAATTCTAAATTTTATTACTTCATCTAAAAAATATTGGTAAAAGGCTCAGGATAATTGCCAACTCCAAGAAAAATGGCATATCTTATTCTGATATATACAGACACTGACACATCTGTGATATGTCTTACAAACGAAAGAGGAGCAAAATAAACAAAACTATTTTATTTGTTGTATACCATTTCTTGTTAATTGTACTGTTGATCACCACCCCATATCACAGCACTTTTTAAAAGAATAATAAGAACTGTAATACCTGTTGACTCAGTTGCACTGCTAGAGTATATTGGAAAGATGAAAACTGGAGAAAAAGAATGAGAGATTGCAACTAAACAAACTTGTACAGAAATAGAATTTAATATAATTTCTTCTGTAAGATTCAGCTCAGTTCAGTAATTGAGTTCTGCTAAAATCATCTTGAGTTTCTCTCAGACATATGGTTCATGTTGTTGCTGCTAATGTCTTCTAAATTAAAGGAAAATATCAATAATGAAAATAATAATTATTACAGATACCAGATAGTAAATGGAAATAATTTCTACTGAAAAAGGAAAAGGGTTAAATGAAGTGCTATGCAATCTGGTTAGAATTTGGCAGATAAAGTAAGAAAGATGAATAAAGAAAAAGTAAAAAAAGCTAATTTGTAGTTTCATAGTCTGCTTCATGCCCTGAACAGTATGTAAGGTTTAAATATTTTTAAGGTTTAAATAATTATTTTTAAAGTAATTTTTACTAAGCTACAATAATTTATGAAAGCTTTTCACATGATATATGTGCTCTTAGTAATTACTAATGTATTACTTTTCTGCTCTTCAGAAAAACGAACAGATAAATCCGCTGTCTCTGGTGCCATTAGATTGAAAATCAATGTTGAAATAGAAGGAGAGGAGAAAGTTGCTCCCTACCATGTGCAGTACACCTGTCTACATGAGGTATGTTGAAGTTAAAGAAAGCCTACTATGCAGAAAGTGCTATTCCATTGCTGCACAATAGGGCAAAAGGTCTACAGAACATTAGAACCTTGAAACAACTCCTGCTACGCCTCAGGACAAGTTTATTTTATATTTCCTATTCTAGTATTTCTGATGTATCAGGTTCAGAGTCAAAGACAATATAACACCAACAAACTGCTTCTGCCAGTGTGAGATAGAAAAAAAAAAAAAGAGGTGCAGTGAAGCCAAGTTCTCCCTGTACTTTATTTTTTTTCAGCATTTTGGTGCTCTGTACATGCTTACTAACATGATGAAGGAGCAACTTTCTGCATATTACATATACAGCTACTAATTGTGAGATACTTCTTTCCTGCCACATAAATTGATATTTCGGAGAGTAAGAGAAGGCAGAAGTACAGACAATAATATAAAGTTTCATTCACCTAACATCTGTATTTCTTTTGTCCACATTGAAAAAAAGTCACTGATAAAACAGTATGTCTTTCAAAGTAATTACTTTGTATTTTATTAATCTTCCTTCAAACAGCGATTCACATTAAAATTCTAGTCTAAAAAAACTACTTTCTAAAAGTTGATAGATAAATATATGGCTGAAAATTCAGCACTAGTATGTATCCACAATATCCCATTGTTTATCTATTGTAAAACTGAATGTTCAGGGTAATTGTGTTCATAGATTTTGATCTGATAAAAAAAACACACACACACACACCCCCCCCCCCAAAAAAATCCTTAACCCCAAGACCTCAAGCAAAAACACAAACCCCAAACAAAACAAACCTCACAAAAACAAACAAAACCCCAAAGAGCAACAATAAAAAAGCCTGAGAACAACATGATGATATTACATAATATTTACTTTTAGAATGCTATTTAAAAGACAAAATTTTCTATTTGATACATTTCTTGCATTTAGAATCTGTTCCATTACTTGACGGAAGTGAAATCGAACGGTGTTGTGAAAATTCCTGAAGTGAAAGGTGATGAAGCCTGGAAGGTTTACTTTGATGATGCTGCACAAGAAATTGTGGATGAATTTGCAATGCGCTATGGAATTGAATACATTTATCAAGCTATGACGTAAGTATGATCACATCTGCTTTTCTCCACTACTGCCATGAATGTATTTGAGGGAAGTGATGAGTTCCAAGTCTTCATTTTCCATTCCACTCCATGCCTGAGTTAAAGTTCTTGTTACAATTTTCATCCATCTGATTCTCATTGAAGCACTTGCCATATGCAATGGTATTAAGATACAATATAAGCATTATATAGGTTCATACTGGTTGTATAGCTAATGCATTTCTTCATCCTTATGATACTGATATGTGGCAAGGATCAGAAAGACATCCACATTTCCAGATGAGATTGGGATGATTAGAACAGGGTTTCACAAACCCTATATTCCTTTCTAGGAGTTTGGACTGGTTTTATTTGTACTTCTTTTCAGGAGTACAGTAGCTGGTTATGTCAATACAACATGGCTGTATTTTTGATGGACAACCTCAATAGCAATACTATTTTGAAGTTCCTTTCCTTTAATCTCTTGATGAATATCAGTACTCCTAAATTTTTCCAGAGAAAGTTTGAAACTAATTTTAGAAATTCAATTGTATCAAAAGTCAGCACTGCAAAACTAGCAATATAATTGACATGTGAGTATTTTAAAAGCTTTTTTATTTATTGCTATTACAACTAGCAGTGTTAGAAATAGGCAGGTTGTATCTTCATACAAAGAAAATATTTTACTTTTATAACAGTAAATAGCAAACAGACATTCATGAAAAGGAAACAAATTTAGTCTGAGTATCCAACAGGAAATTGGACAGGTACTGCAATCCTCTTTGAGGAATCCCTACTCAAAAATTCTAACGAAGCCATTTTAAGTAAAATTAATACTTTGGCTTGTACTCCTTTTATTCTTGTTTCTTATCTGTACCTTTTCCACCAAATTTCTTTGCTGTTGATGACTGCAAACCAGGCATTTGAAGGCAGATGTAATAAGAAAGTGAATTCAATATTGGTTGCCACAGGTAATTTACACAGGAAATAGAAGCTAACATTTGACTGCCTCCGTATTCGTATTCATTTACATTTTAAAATGTTGTGTGTAAATAATGAGCAGTCCCTATTTGAGGAGCCTGTCACATCCTCTGTGAGGTCACTTTCTGCTTGAGTTAGGAATAAAATTAAAAATGAATGTAATCCCAAATAATACTTGGAAAATAATATATGTTAATATACATTATTTTGCCAATTCATCTGCTGTATCTCAGAGCATTCAGACACTGGGGAGAACAGCAGTGAAGGCACTAGATCTGTCATTGGGAATTTTCTCTAGGATTATCATATGTTGGTTTTATTTGTTTTATGAGATCACCTTTTTTCCCTGGAACAACTTTAGTAGCTGGGAGAAAATGTACAGCTTCTTGGTTTGGAAAATAGAATGATCAGATTCTATTTGGTAGCAATGTGCTTATACTAAAAGAAAACCAATTTTCAACAACAGAGAATTTGAATGTAATCACTTGACCCAAAGGAATGTTGTGTAATCATTTTATATTCGAGAATCTAGTTGCAGAATATTTCTATTGCATGTCTCATGATAACATTGTAAATTAAAACGTTTGCATTTGTAAGTGCAAAACTGACTGTGCTTTAATAGTCCATGATCCAGACTCCAGAGAGCATCCACATGCTTCTTATGCACTGTATCAGCCTCAAGTGAGTTTTAGGGTGTTGCTAATGAGGTGCTTTTTTTGTCTGAAAGTAATTTCGTATTTGTTTGCAGTTCTCAAATTATCAGCCATATAAAGTTTCAGTGCCACTTAATGACAAGCAGTCTTGACCCTTATAGGTATGAGTAGACAGCATGTGCTGGAGTAGTAACATATGCCATCCTGCATTTCTGAACTCAGCATAAATCTAATAAAGCTTCCCTGAAGTACCACTTCCTAGAACAATTTGACATCTTATTCTGCTACAGTAATAAACAACCCTATTTGTCTATCATTTCAAGTTCATACTGGTGGCTTTGTCATCTTTGATCCTCTTAGTAAACCCTGATGATTTGTTTCTTGCTCTCTAATAGTTATTTATTCCTTTAGAAGAGAGAAATCCTATTTCAAAAGGATAGCCTTGAATTTGTAAATACACTGAGTGTACTCATCAGCCACAGTTATGGCAGCTCAGCAAAGATTAATAAGAATTTAGATCAGTTTATTGTTTCAGTGTCTGACTCCCTCACAGAAAATCAGCTCAATAGGTGACCAACTAAAAGTTCTGAAAGCATAAAGCTCAAGCTCTTTTCCTCTCTCAATCAGCATTGGCAAGAAATTCTGCATTTTCTGTGACTTAAAACATGTCATGTGTGACTCAGTGTTTGATTCTAGATCAGAAACAGGTTACATGTGCACCACTATAGACTTTCTGGAACAAAAATATCTACTGAGTGTCCCAAATGAGACTCCTTTCATTAAACTTATTAAGAGAATGAATTCAAGTGGCCTTGCAGCTATTGGAAACAGAAACATCCACATCTTTATAAGACTAAATATATACTCTTCATCCCTAAAGGATGCCCACCTAGAAGGGGTGTCATAATCTCAAGAAAAGATTCCAGCTGTCCAGTTTCTAAGCAAGGAAATCTGTTTTGAAATTACCAGATGTGAAATTCATGTGACTAGAAAATCGACCATTGACCCAAAACACAACAAAAAGCCTGCTTGTGTTGCAGTAACTGCAGCTCTTTGTCTGCGTAGATTCTATAATCCACTCTTCTTTCTTTCTCCTCTTTGGAGTTTGTGTTGGAAAGACAATTACAGACATTCTTATACGGGTCAAAAGAGATTTTTGTGCGTGTGATGGATAGCAAGCCAGATAGACTTTGTTAGTTACTTAAATTATACGCATATACTTCCAGAAGTCAAAGCATGTATGTGTGAGAGAATAGAAAAGAGAACAGATATGACAGAAAACAGATTAACAAAAGCAGCAAAACAGCTCAGTGATTCAGCTGGTCTTTATTTTAATGACTGCAGTGATGGATGGTGATTTATGCTGTAGATTCAATGTCTTGAGGGAATTGTACTGGAAGTTTATTTACACACGTATACTAAGCCACCTCTCCATCACTAAGAAAAAAAGTTTCTTATCTTTTAACATAATAATTATTTTTTTTTTTTAAGAAAAAAAGCAGAGCATGTTTTGAAACAGTGTTTGACTAGACACCGAAATTATATATAACATGAGCATCCTGGATTTACTGTAGTAGAGTCAAGTGCAACAAAAGCTCTATAAAGATCTTTGCTTCTTACTCGCAAAAGTCACCACAGGTAGAATCTAATGATTCTAAATCAGCAGAGTAATTCTCATTCCAGCAGGTTAATGAGCATTAACTATGCTATCTTGTTCTTCTGCTAGTCTTCAATTAATGTGGCTGCATTGCAAAAAGCACACAGTACCCATTATTTCATGGATAGCATTGGCTTACAGAGTACAGCATGTCTTCTTTCTTTGCTGATTCACACTAGTAGAAATAGTGGAAGAATTACAGGCACTGCGTGTTGGTCAGGAAGTTGCATAGTAAGAAGTTAAAGCAAGTAAGCCTAGTTTTAGACATGTGATTCCAGCTTAAACAAAACTAAATTGTTGCTCTAAAACAAGTGAGATTTAGCAATGGTTGCTGTGACATCATGGTCCCATTACAAATTGTTAATAGCTCATGCTAGTGGCTGCTGTTTTCAGAGACCTGCAAAAACAAGGAAAGAAACTTACTCTTCGATTTATTCATTTTAGCAAGCAGAAGAAAGCCATGTGGCTTGTAGATTTCTTTCATGGGTTATCAACACTCTGAGGTATGCCCCATATTACATGTGATAAATATAATAGGTTCTGTGAATTTTTCAGATTTTAATTAAAGGAAGAAAAGCAAAAATTTGCATAACCTGACACCTGACATTGATGTTTTATCACCAGTTTCACTAACCATTTTACAGGTGGAGCAGTGCAGTAATAAGGACACAACTTAATTGCATCCATAGGTTTAACAAATTACTACAATTTGGGTCTATCTTCAAGATAAGGCCTCAGTCCTGGCATTGGGTGTCTCCATGTGAAAATAACCTGCACTGAATTGCAAATATTCACCCAAACTACTTTTTCACAGTCTGTCATGTTCCCTGCAGCTACTGATACAATCTCAATGACTTTTCACATAGTAGCTGCTGCTGACTTCTTTTTTCCTTCTGCCCTCAGCAGAGCAGCACAAGTTACAGGTATGACTCTAAAACCAGGGGGGTTACTAGTGCCTTCTTATTGACATTTTGGGTTTCCTCAGGCACTAAGGATTTTTACGTCCATTAGAAGGTTTTTTTGAAATTAAAGGTCAATGGTAAAAGCACATATTAGTTATTTAGGTGTCATTTTCTTTTAAAAATAGTTTTGAGCCTCTCTGCATATGTTTCTCAAAAGGCATATGATTGGGTGAGATTTCTACTAACTTCAAAGGTTAAAAGTTATTCTTACTGGTAAGAATCACCTGACACCACAAGTGTATTTTATACAAAGGAAACGATTGTTCTTCTACTGATAAGAAACATGACAGAGTTTCCTAAGGAGTAGATAGCTGTGTTCTGCTTTTCAGATTAATGTTGCAGTATTTAAAACCATATCTGAAAAATACCAGCAATGAATAAAATGTTCAGTAGTAGTATCCCCATGAAGCAGGGAATGCCAAGTTCTAGTACTGGCCCACATGATTGATTTGCTGAGCAGTTTCTCTCCATCTTTTTTAGTGGAGATAATAGCACTTAATGATCTACCTTACAGGAATGCTGAGAAATCTTTGCAAAGCACTTGGAACATGTCTCCTATGATACATCACCACACTGGTGCAAGAATATGTGATATATACCCCTCCCATCCCCAGCTGGATCTCTTCTTTTCCAGTGTCTTTGCTCAGCCAGGTAAACTAGAAAATCCAGCAATTATTTGGCTCCTCAGACTAGTTTTTTAAGGGCTTGCTTCATCTCAGTATCCACTCCTGTTGAATCTTATGTCCTTAACACTTCAGAGACTTACAGT
Organism: Corythornis vintsioides; assembly: GCA_025447755.1. Classification (NCBI taxonomy): domain Eukaryota; kingdom Metazoa; phylum Chordata; class Aves; order Coraciiformes; family Alcedinidae; genus Corythornis; species Corythornis vintsioides. Next base: position 19,757 of record JAOEGS010010101.1, read on the forward strand.
GATACTTTAAAGCAGCAAAATATGAACATGTGCTTGGATTTTCTTTAAGTATTTGTACACGCATAATTAAGGACTTGGTTTTTTTCTTGGGTATTATGACTTAAATTATAAGAGGATTTATGTTGAGTGAGATGTAATATAAGCAGAAAATTTCAATTGTAGAAGTTTTCCACTCAATTGTTTTTCAATTACAAGGTCAGTTAGTATGCATCTCCTGTGCTTTATATTAAAAAAAAAATCTCTTAAAAATTATGAATTACACAGATATTTTGAGCACTCACTGGTAATTAAAACACACTTTACATCTAGGATGAATTGCCAGTTTTTGTCTTGTGTTGACCATAGTGATCATTTAACTGTAGTGATATGTGAATGTGTTTAGCATCACATTTATCTTACCACAAGTAGCTAATTGAATTTCAGATGTCTTCCCAGGTTCTGCAGCCTGTTTCATTGACTAAGGCTGTTGAGGAGGGTAGTTTAGACAATAATTTTATGGTGTCTGTTTCTGATATCTAGGAACTTAATGGATATCAGGTCCATTAATGAAGACTGACTCCTGAGCCTGCATACCCAGAGGAGTTGATATTTTCTTCTTTTTTTTAACACATTTGTGACCTGACACAGATCTCTGAAGTAAACATTACAATTTAGATGTTTCATTTGCAAAGAAAATGAAAGTGTCAGAGAGGGCTTAGTGGAGTGGACTGAGGTCTGCCAGCCCAGAGCCTCTTTTAGGCCCATTTCTGAATCTGTGGATGATCATCTGTGCACTGAGATGGGAATGCTGGAAAAGCAGAAGCAAGAGAGACTTTATGTATTGCCTTCTGCTGACTCACTCCATTCCTCCAATTTTCCTTTTTAAAACTGTAGTCTAACAGAAGAAGTAAGAACTGTTTGGCAGATATAAATTTCCACATTATTTCAAAAGGTTATGAAGAAGGTATCTGCAAATACACAAAGGCTTCTGCAAATATAAAGAGCAATGTCATGGGAAACCTTAGAAAAGATATTGTCTTCAAGAGAAACAAGTTTCTGCAGCCCTGGAACATTAGAAAGCAGACATATGAAGAACAAAGTCAGTCATAAGAGCATGAGGCAGACCTCAGAGTGAAGGAATTTAGACCCCTGAGACAATTACTGTGTATCAGACAGCATCATGCAGGTAGAGCAAGTTTATGTTGCAGGCTTGCAAGAAAGTATAAAAAGCTCATTTTTAATAACTTTAAGAACAGGAATCCAAGATGCAATAATCTTGAATGACGTGCTTGGAAGATTGTGAAATGTCAGAAGTTAAAGGTACTTTGCTGAATTTCAGCAGGACCAAGTATGGTTGTTCCTTGGGTAAATGGTATAAGCTTTTAAGGAAAAACAGTAGAGAAGAGCTAGAAACTCCATCTAAGAGGAGTGTGCTGCCAAGTTAGGACCTTCAGACATACAGAGAGCTCCAGAGTGACTGTAGCTTCTTTATCCTCTTCTGTTTCACTCATTTTCACCATCATCTCTTCTAATCCCACTCACTCTCTTATCTCTATACATTTGCTTTTTATAACTTTATCTTCCTCCCAATCTTGAAATTAAGATTTTGTGTGTTTCAGTTATGTTCACTCTCATGTGTTACATCTTTCATCCACCTTGTATCTCTCATATTTTTTAATGTTATAAACTCTGTACATTATAAGCAGGCATCTCCTGTTGTTTTAAACAAGTAAACAGTGGTGCTACGTTGCAACTCTGGTTTTGGCTGTTTCAGGTTTAAGAGACTGATTATCCAAACTTTACTGGCCTGAATAGAAGTGGAACAGTTTCAGTTATGGCTTAAATCAAATCAAGGTGAACCCAGAAGTCACTTGGTGCCTCACCTTTCATTAATATTGTAGACTGATATATAAGACACAACAAAAAGCTGGTTTGAGTCTTTTTGTTCATATCAATTAAATTCTTTTCCACTAGATTATAGATCTCTTGTGGCTTTTTATGGTTATATGTTTGTGGTTGATTTTAAGTTTGCATTTAATAATGAATGTTTTGCTTCATAGCCATTAAGACAGTTAAATATATTGGTTTTCATGGAATCATAGATTTTTAGGGGTTGGAAGGTACCTAGAAAGATCATCTAGTCCAACTCCCCTGCCAGAGCAGGATCACCTGGACCAAGTCACCCAGGACACATCCAGGCAGGTTTTGAATGTCTCAAGAGAAGGAGACTCCACAATCTTTATATTTAGGATGTATACAATACGAAGCAATTATGACACTGGTATTGTTCACTTGGAAAATACATTGCAACGAGTGGCAGTTATGTCAAACATGACTGGGTTTTCCTCCTATGGACCTGGCACAATTGTCTGAGGTAGCTTGAAAGTTACATCTGAAAATGTTACTTTTAGTAACTGCCAATTTGTTTGAATTGCAGGCACTTCTCCTGTCTCTCTTCTAAATACATGTGCCCTGGTGTTCCAGCAGTTATGAGTACGTTGTTGGCTAATATCAATGCTTTCTATGCTCATACTACAGCAGCAACTAATGTGTCTGCCTCAGATCGGTTTGCTGCTACTAACTTTGGGGTAAGTAGAGTTGTTGGGGGTTTTTTTGGTGCTAGAATACTAATCCTCATCTTTTTTCATAATGTATGATACCATGTTAACTTCTAAATTCAAAAAATACTTGAAAAGTTGATTACAGAATCATAGAATGGTAGGGGTTGGAAGGGACCTCTGGAGATGAAGTCCAACCATCCAGCCAGAGCAGGAACACCCAGGGCAGGCCACACAGGAACAGATCCAGACGGGTTTTACAAGTGTCTAGAGAAGGAGATTCTGCAACCTCTATGGGCAGCCTGTTCCAGGCTCCATCACCCTCACAGTAAAGAAGTTCCTGCTCATGTTGAGTTGGAATCTTCTATGCTCCAATTTATACCCAGTGTTCCTTGTCCTATTGCTGGGCAATTTGTGATGCTGAAAAATGCATTCATTTATTTCTTTTTAAATGTGCTGATAAAGCCATTTTTCATTTAACAGTAGCTATGAAAGTATGATGTTTTTCTAAAATACCATTTATTGACATTAAATATAATATTAAACATAATTAAAATGTATAAATAAAAATCATAGTTGTTTGAAGTAGCCTTACAGATTCTAATGCTCTTCTCCGGTATTAAGAATATTAGAAATATGAATTTCAGGATTTTCAAGACAACATTATGAAATTATACATTTGGCCTAGTAAAAGAAGAAAGACTTAACTCTGTTTTTTGTCATCCATCAGAAGTTAGAAACACAATTATCAGACTAGACTCAGAAAAGTAATTCAATCCATGCCTGGAAAAAAAGAGTAAATGTTTATTTTTTTAAAGAAAGTTTGCTTTGTCTGCTAAATTTTGATTTGTAGGAAACAGCATATTAAGTACAACATTCCTACATCATTTTTTTCATACAGGGCCTCAAATAATTGAAACTAAATACCAGTTTGCATTTCATGCACAAGTACCTTTGAGATAGGCTTTATGCCTTTAAAACTCATTTTGTGTAGTAATAATACCAAAGATTTATTTTTATTATTATTATTGAACCCTGAATATTCATAGGATCTGAAGTTACTGCTTACAGACAGTCAACATTTTGTTCTAAATACTCCTAAGGGACTAACATCAATAACAATTACAGTCTGTAAAAAAAAAAAATAATAATTATCCATTAAGCCATTATTTTCAGATCTATTTATTAATTTTAAGATAAATATTTACTCTAACATCAGTTTATTTTTCTTTTAAATGTTAAGTTTAGTGAAATTTCTCACAGATAAATGTACCCAGGGTTGGATCTTTACTTTGGAGACAGCATGTTCTTGAACTGAAACTTTATCTCCTACTTCTGGAGGTTTCCTTTGAAAGAGGAATATCAACATTGCATCATTAGTACACAGTAAAAACAAACAAGAACTTTTTTTTTTTAATAAAAAAAAGGATTTTTTATTTTTTTTTTTCCCCCACATTTTTCTAATGATCAGAACTACTTTCATTCTCAGATTGGATGGAGATTAAGTCCTCTCTCTGATATTAATGGCATTTTACCTTTGACGCAAATTCCAATCCAATTCATAGTTCAACAGATGGATGGAAAGACAGTAGTAAGCATCACTAATAGAGATTTGGAGGGGTTTTTTTCAAACAATTGACTTATAGGCAAAATATTAGGTTATTTTTCTCCCTTGGGTCAAAAGGCTTTTGTTAGTGGTTAGCTGCACATCATTCATCAAAAAGAACATCTCAGATTCAAGTCCTCAGGCTGCAGCTGGGAAGGATTTGTCTGAGTATTTCAGTACAGATTTATAACATGGTAAAAAAGTTCCTTTTGACTGATCCCTTAAGGGAACTGTGCCAGGTTAGTGGCTTTTGGTGTAGGTTAGTGCTCCACTGATGAGAGAGTGCACAAAGAACTCTATTTTCATATTAGTCCTGATCATACTTGAGAGATGGTGTGGATACAGTCACATATTCTGAGAGCCTGCTGCTTTCATATGGACTGGGAAGGATTTCTGCAGTTTTATGCAATGTTCTAACATTGAAGAAGTTGAAGATTATTCATCATGAAGATCAGTAATTAGAAACTCTCATTAGTATTACTTGAGAATGGCGTAACTCAGCTGGGTATCATAGTAAAATATTTTCACTGCACCTTCTATCAAGATAAGTTAAACTTTAACTGTGTAGCATTACTTAAATTATTCCTACAAAAGCCTGTTTCTGAAGTAAAATTTTCAATGATACTTTTACATCAAATTCTACTGTAATTGAGCAGACTCTCTTGCACATTAAAGGGAGCTGGAAGTGCTTTCTTCAAGAGTATAAATAGTTGCAAGGCAAATGGAAAAAAATGTTAAAGCTGATATGTTTTAATAAGCCAAGCTAACAGAACTTAAAACTTTGGACTTTATGCTGAATTGATGTTCTTACCACATTTTTGGTCAGGGACATCAGGCAATGCTTTTCAGTTTCTAGATATTTTGAGTCATTTAGCAGTGTTATTTAGTCATTAAGAAAGGAAAATGCTGCACAGGAAAGTCTTTGTCACCTCACTAACATATTGCTCAGCTGCACGGTGTTGACTGTATACCAGATAAATGACAATAGAGAATAGAGGGAGAAAATAAATTGACAAAAGATGCATTTTCTGGACTTGAAACTTAACTGTTCCAGCCAAGCACTTTTATGTGAAATAATGAAAAAGAATCTATTTTTTTCAAATATGTTAAGAATGGAAAGCAGCTTTCTAAAAACCTTGACGCAATTAACAGGAACCTGCAAATTCTTATGCAACATATTCTTGTTTTCACAGAGGGAAAAGTTCATAAAACTACTGGATCAATTGCACAATTCTCTGAGGATTGACTTATCTAAATACAGGGTATGTGCAACATATTCTATCTAGTTGACAACTTGACTGTGGGGGGGTTTTGTGTACATTTCCTTCTGGAATTCATATTCTTAAAGGAGTTTGAGATTAACCTTCTATTGTGACATAGAAGCTGAAAACATTGGATGCTGTCATGAGACACCTTCTGGAACAAAAACTTACAGATTTTAAGCAGTTTAACAATAATAATTTTTCAATTTGAAAAATAAAGTTATTCTTTTATTTCCAAACAGTCAAGGAATGAGCAGACAATCAAGAAAGAGTCAGATTCAACAACCTTGGTTAAATTACTCCATAATTTATCTGGGTATTACTTTCACTGACTCATGCAGTGCAAATTGCAGTTACTGCTGTATTTAGTCTGAGAGACTGTCATCTTTGTTAAAACTTCACACTAAGATCTTAGGAATGTTGAAAGAGACTTGACTTCTCAGTTTTGCAAATCATAGATAATTTCAGCTTCATTTCTGCTTCATGGAAGCTCCTTCCACTGATGTTTATTCCAAACCCAGCCTTTCAGGAAAGGAAAGGAGCAAGCACTGAATACCTGCCAGTTAACATACCACTCTGAACTCCCTCTGCTTTTCCATACCACTGAATCATGAAACTTTTGGGTGATACATAAGCAATTAGGGCTCAATTAGGTATGGCTCTCCTTTAAGCTTCAAGGAATGTTAGCCTCCTCTGTTCATCTGGCCTGCTTTCTGAAACTGAAGGAAAAGGGGAATTTTACAACAACTCCAGGGCATTAAAGATGGTAGAAGTTGCACATACTCAATTTTCAAGAACATATCTTTCATGAAGCAGATCTGTTAATCCTAGGATCTTCTAATGTTATCCAGATAGTATTGGAACATTAGTCTATTTGGCTGTTGCTCCATTAGTATGAAACCATTTAAATTACATTACGTCCTATCAGTCTTGTTAACCTAGAGACCATAGCAAAAATTTCATTATGATTTCTTTATTAAGTTTACTCCTGCTTTTATGCCTCCAAGTAATCAAAGTACATTGGAGAACTCATAAAAGATTTTTAATTAACAACATTTTCTAGTCTTTTTTTTTAAGTAGTTTTTAATCCCTTAATGTTTTGGAGATATCACAATATTTTAAATCATTCCTATTACAAATACAGAAACATTACCAGGAGTGTTCCTGTTTCTGTCAAAGGGATGCACATCACCAGCTTCCTCATAGGCATAGTTCAGGTACACGTGACCTTTTCTAATCCTTCTGAGCAGTGTTTTTGTTTTCCTAAAGGGTTTTTTCCTAGCTGTTCAAGGATCTTACCTGTAACTCTAATTTTCCATGATTGCTCTTTTTCCTGATTCACCAGGATAATTTTCCTGCTAGCAATTCTGAAAGACTCCAAGATCTGAAATCTACTGTGGACCTGCTTACCAGTATTACTTTTTTTCGAATGAAGGTAATGTCCTTTATTTGCACAATGACTCTAAAGAAAAATGCCATTGCACTATTTTCCAGGAAAATCATAATTTAGTTAATACTCTGCAGTAATTAGTAACTTTCAGTTTTAAATTAAATCTCTCAACTTACTGAAGATCATTGAATTAATCTTATTTGTACTTTGTATCAACAATGTGGTAAAAGCCGTTATCTGAAAAATAAACAACCATCTTCTTGTTTTTGTTTTTGTTAGCTGAACTCCTTAGGAACACATGTCATAGAGAATAACATTTTCCCAGTACCATCATAGTATTGCACATCAAACGCTCAAATAGGTCTGATAAATCTACTTGCCTTAGTCACTCCAGATGTAGATACCTAGGTGGTCAAGTTCTGAAATATTTATAGAATGGAATGTTACACATTAATATTACTGGATGAAAATAAAGAAACACAGAGCAACATTTGTCACAATTTCACTGTGATTTCACTGTGTTAGGCACTACATGAAATGAATTAAAATAATACATTACATTGAAGTTGAAATTAATGTATCCTAAAGTGGAGTAAAAAGCTGAACCCTTTGCTTTAAAAAATGAAAAATCTATTCAGCTCTCTTATTCAGAGGACAGCACGTATTTGGTTTCTTGATTTCTTATATAGAAAAACTTTAAGTGGATACCTAAAGATGTAAAAACTAGGGCACATATGCCTCTCTCATAATAATGAATTATTTCTTTTGAAATAATTAGTGATACAATCCACTTGCTTAAATTATGTGTTGGAATACATATTTAAACTATGATCACCTTAACACCTTAAGTTAAATATTTTTATCATAATTATATTTCAATGCTTTTCATCCTGTATAACAGAACTATAGTCATTGCAACACTTGGATCTTTTGTCTTCCAACTGATTCTGACATTATACCATCTATCAAATATTTTTTTTAGGTCCTTGAATTGCAGAGCCCACCTCGAGCCAGTACTGTAGTGAAAGACTGTGTAAGAGCCTGCCTGGACTCAACTTATAAATACATTTTTGACAATTGCTATGATCTCTACTCCCAGTTAGTGGATCAGGTAAGGCCAGTATGAACTTGTTTGAAGTTATTGCTTATTTATTATTATTTACCAAAAGTAAACACAATTCCTTCATATTACTCAGGTTATTTTCATTTTTCACGTTATTTTTATTTTATTTGTGAGAGAAGGAGCAATATATGATAAACCCCCAGATGGCTATGAGCTGTAATGCATTTTGCAAGAGGAGCAATATATGATAAATAAACCCACAGATGGCTATGAACTGTAATGTGTTTCACAAGATGAGTTTCAAAATGAACGTGTTAACTCAGCATTTAGTCATCACATTGGACATGACTGTAAAATTGTCCCGTGGCTTTAGGGAGGATGACATTAGATTCATTATTGTTCATTTAGGATCTGCAATTGGAAAATAATTTTTAAAAATCTAATATTTAACTTCAGAGGCTTTAGAAGCAAGCATTAGCATTTGTTGAAAATTATGTACTGTCTTTTCAGCCTTATACTTTAAGACCTATGATGCATACCTGGAACATAGCTTTTGTAACTGCATCAAGAAAGCAGAGGAAAATTCTATAACATTTCTTAATGTTCCATCAGGCTGAATTGTCAGTGCAAACTAATTATAGCATTTGCTGTATTCCAAACACTACTGAGAAAGGTTTGGGGCTTTTATTTCTATAATATGCCCAGAGTTTATTCTGTAAGTAACATTAAAATTAAGACATTTATACCTGCAAAATTGTGCAACCCTATAAAATGAGCATGACTGCTTTACCACATTACATATTGTTTCTTACTTTTGTCTTCTGGGTAGTATACTGGAAAAAAATGGTATTTCAGGGACTATTCATACCTTGAAAAGGGTGAACTGTTTGGCAAATGCACATTTGCTGTGTAGTATATTATAGATAACAATCATACCATGTGATGTAAGACCATATTTTGTCTGAAAGCACATTTCACTTGAATCCAAAATATGAATTCCAGTATTTCAGGAGAGGCAATACATACTATATATTCAACTTTTCTGAGAAGGTGCTTTATTTTCTAATGTTGGATTCCAGTTGTGTGAGAAAATTTATCTTTAGATCCCCTGGTTTGGAAAGAATTTTTCACCAGCGCCCATAGGCATTCCACACTCTGAGTCCTGCATGTGTTTATTCTCCAACAGATTATATTGTCATTTGAGTAGCAGTATAAATTAGTAGAAAGAACAGCTTCATAATAGCTAATTGCCTCATAAATGGTTATATTTTCTTGCTAATGTTTACTCTGCAGCAATTTGGTCTTGTCTGGTAAATATAATATGAGCTGTTGCTAACATGGCCATCACATAAGTTTACACTTTATCATCAGATACTAGCCATTTTGATAAACACTTAATAGTGATCAAAATAGCTTTCTGATACTTGTAAAAGCTTGTCTGTATTTAAAAATTGTCACAACTGGGTTTTTTTTCGTGAAGTTGTGAAGTGTAGACTACTTTAGTAGATGGTTTAAAAATGCAGGGATATTACAGACTTTCTCTAGAGAATAGAAAAGTGATGCCTCTCGCCAAATTTATTTTTTTTTTAACAGAATGGCCAATGCTATTATCTTATTTTTCTCTTACACAACTCTAATGATAGAGCAGTACGAAGTCCTGACATAAATAAATATTCACTCAACTGGGAAACTGAATTAACTGCATTTTACAGTATTTATATACCTCTTTTATTCTCTTCAGCAAGATTTCCAGTGGGAGAGTTTGTATGTAAGCAGACAAGTGTCTATGGAGTTACAATCACTAACAAGGACAAGAAATTTCAGTGAAAATGTGCAAAAAGGAAAATTTTAGATAAATAGATGACATTCAATTTAAGTTGCCACTAGCAGTAACCAAACATCACTCACAATCTTAATAACTGATACTAAAACTTCTTGTTTTCACAGCAGGTAAAATGAGGCATTTGTGAGAAATATCATCTAACTAATCTAGCTTTTATAGAGAGATGAGTAAAATATTTCAAATTACTATCTAAATTTTGCATTGACTCTCAAGTTGTTCAAGGAAACTGCTTTCTGCATTTTCCTCATATAATTTGCTACCAATATATCTCCACGGGCATTTAATTTTAGCAAGAGCTAAGTATACAGCTTGGTGGAACATAGCTCTGGAGGTTTTCCAGTGCATCCACATGCACTGCAGACTTGCTTGTGATATCACTGTTATAATAATGAATCAGTTACCAATATTGTAATTAACATTTCATTAGCTTTGTGTCCAAACCCCTTAGTCTGACCACACCAGATCCCACCCTTAAGCCTTCTTCATTAACCCTTCTCTTATCTCTGGGGACATGAGATGAGGCCTTCTCTCAGAGAGAGGAAAGGAGTTCACCCCTAGCATGGTGGTGCCACACAGGAAGTTCATGTTTTAGTAGCACAGAGGAGATTTGAGCTGTGAGTAGTGAGAACTGAACTCGATGAACCCCAAAGCAACAAGAAAAGGTTCATATGTAGGTCACCACCTGCTATCACTCAGGGGAAAGACTGGCAGCTGTTGTCCTGCTGAGGCTCACTGCAGGCTTGGGGTTTTACCATGGCTCATTTCTTGCCCGAATCATATAATGGATCATGTTAGGAAAAAAAAAAAAAAAAAAAAAGTGGAACCTAGGCAGTCTACTTAAACTGTAGTATTTCCATCTGGTCAGAAGTGGGAGGTTCCTGCATGCTTTCTGTACCATCTCTGTGTGTAACTTATGTTAACCATCTTCTGCTTTTGTAAAAGTTCCTTATTAATTTTAAAAAACGAGCAAAATAAACCTGCAATTTACACGTGCTTTAAGTACAGATTATCTCATAAGTGCAAAAGTCTAATCTGCATTGATATTTGTGAGATGGAATTTAATTCACAGTCCAGCTCCTTTAGTTGTGAACATACCTGGTGTTTCTGAAAGTAGTTCAGATGAGCATCTCTTTGCAAACAGTTTACTTTGATTATTTATTGACCCTTGAACACTTGGATGTGTTCCTGTGTGGCCTGCCCTGGGTGTTCCTGCACTGTCAGGGAGTGTTGGACTTGATGATCTCCAGAGGTCCCTTCCAACCCCTACCATTCTATGATTCTATTCATTATTTAATTATCTATATTATGTAATTGGGCTATCCTAATATTCTCAGAGAACAATATAAACATGATTAGAATGCCCAGTATTCAGATCTGTTTGTTGAGTCCTGTAGATACAAGGGTATGAAAATGTGAACATTTGTATGCACTTGCTTCGAGTCCAGTTTGTGTCTGAATGCTCACAAATAGGACATTGAAACCTGACCTTCTGAAATACAGCTCCAGATATCATCAGAAAAATATTGACTAGCAATTGAGTGATACACTGACCATTGTGAGAAATGCACACACATTAATTTCTTCATTTAAGTTTGCAACATACTACCTGTAGGTTGATGATGATGGTGCAATTAGTAGCACACTGATCACAAGACAGGCGTCAATGCAGGTATGCAAAGCCATCAAGCCTCCTGATTACATCATTTGAGCTGAGGCCAAAGTACTTCAGCCTCCTGAACCAAGACAAGTCTATAAAATTGTAATCTGTAGCCTCACATTGATTAGGCCCACTGCCTTCACTTCCTTTTAGCTTCCATTCCATCATTGTTTATATAGAAAATACAATATTTTTATATTGCATTTTTATAATACCTGCTTTTTTTTTAATTTAGGAAATACTGTATTTTGAAACTTGGCTTTGAGCTTGATTCAGGCATAGTCTTCAGATTAGTTTCTGCAATCATAAGATTTGATTTATCTTTATTTATCTCGAAATTATACCTATATGGTTGTTGTGTATTGATTGCATAGAACATACAAAAATAAAAACAAAGCAAAATAAAACCAGACATTTGTCCTACAAACTGATAGAATCAATGATGAGACAAATTGAATTCTGTGTTACTCAGAGCAGCCTTTACAGATTTGTCTCAGGGTAGTACAGGTGCAGATTTTAATCCTGCTTCACACTGCCTGAGATTGTCTTCTCCACCCTTAGTTTTCCATAGTACAAAATACATGTTTGTATGTATTTGTATATTTGTATTTATATACATTTTTGTATATATTTGTATTTGAATTTTTTTTGTCATCTTTGCAACTAATCAGTGTAATCAGATTTCCAGCATTGTTTCACCTCATAATAATGCTCTGTGTAGGTACGTGATGCTGGATTCAACTCCACAACCATGAAAAACTGTTTCAGCTACATACGTGTCATTGTAGGGTTTTTTTCTGTGAAGTACAGTTCTTAGATAACATGCAGGACTAAATGTGAACTGTCTTTGTCTTCTGCAACTGCCTTTTATTTTGTTTGGCTTAAATACATAATTAATGATTAATTTCTGTTTTAAAAAGCACTCTTTTTGCACATTGTTAACAGTGAGCAATACTAGTCACACCATCTGTTGTAACTGCTTCAGAGCCTCACATTTCTCTCAGTTGCATTAGGTACTGAAGCCATAGCATTTTCAGATCAGCTGAGTATGTAGCAGTGTGATTAATTATACTTTTCTAAATTATTCCACAGTGACCACAAAAACAATTTCAATTAAGCGTTGTTGAAATTCCCTTTCTGGCTTTCCAAATGTTGTTAATAGCTAGAAGTTAATTGAGGTTAAGGTAACATTTAATTAATTCACTATGACACTAATATAGTGTCATATCTATTCAAAGAGATTAAAGGTCCACTGAAGTGGTCAAATTTGGACTACAAATGAGAAATTCAGGAAATATATGTTTAAATTAGAGGAATAACAGGCATGGTTTGTTTTGATTTTTTTTTTTTTTTTTCTGACTAACAAGTTGAGTGAAATAGGCCACTTTCTGTCTCTGGTAGCTGTGTAGAATAGGAGGCATAGACCTAGCATGGGCAGACACACCTCTGTGTGGCAGAAATGTGTGTGTATATATGTGTGTGTTCATACAGAGATAAAAATATTTATTTTCATATTTGGTTCCCTGTAATGAAGTTATTGGTCATTAATAAGGAATCTCATACTTCTGTCAAGTGTAGAACTGAAAAATACTTTTGTCTAGGAGATTGTAAAATAAGAATTTATAAATTCAGACTGTAGAGACAAAATCTATTTCTGAATGCACTCTTTGGTGAAGTTGAAAAGTATAAAATTCCTAATAGAAATTTGTAGGTGATAAATATTAATATATACCTGTAACTATATAGAAAGCTTCAAAAAGCAGGCTTTTAGTGAGAAAATACACTGCTTTACCAACTTTCAATCAGTGACTGGAATCCATCTGATGTATCAGTGTGTCATGTCCTCCCTTGTGATTACTTTAAAAATGTAAAGGGGCATCTCAGGTGAAACTGGTTGCAGTCCTCTTCAGTTACAAGGAGAGAAGAGTCCCATTTCCCTGGATAGAAAAATTGAATAAAAATACTGGGTTTGCTCACAGCTTTAAAGTCCTTTGCAAGGCAGTACCTTCAGAAGCCTATCTTTTGGGTATTCCTATGTAACTTTTCCTCATATTTTTATGTGTCCAAGGATTATTTATTTTTTCTCATCCTACTTTGTGGTGTTTTCCTCTGGCTCTCTTAAAAGAATGCTTATGGCTCTGCCAGTCAATCTATGACTGCCTGGAAAATCTTTGTGCAGAATACTTTGGGCAATAGCCTTTGTTCTTTTGGCTATTAAAAAATAAATGTAATCACCAGGTAATAAAGGTAATCACCTCTTCATTTAGAGTGAACGGCAGTGCAGTTTTTAGGCTGTAACTTCAGCATAAAATCCAAAGCAAGACATTTTTTATCATTGATTTGTTTATTTTTATTGTGTAGGGTATAAATGTTCTGCCTCAGCAGACAGATTCAGTATCAGAACAGCAAAGAATTTCAGAATATATTAATGAAAATGTGGGCAAAACCAAGTCTCTATTGATCTTCTTTGCTAACCTACTTTTTTTTTTTCACTGTGTGTGGGTTTTGATAGATGGTACCTGACTGTGGACATATGTCATATAATGTGCTCTAAACTGGATGTACAGTCTTTCTCCAAGATTTCTTATACATCCCTCTTTCCATCCAGCTAATAATCTGTAGGTAGAATCCCATAATATTTTCTATAATATATTCAATCTGATTTCAACAGAGCAAGAAACAAGAAGTTCCTAAAGAAGAACAGGGACCAACAACAAAGAATTTGGATTTCTGGGCACAGCTTATTACTCTGATGGTCACCATCATAGATGAAGATAAAACAGCATATACACCTGTCTTGAACCAGTAAGTAATTACTTTGCCCATATAAATTAAGAATCATGGATTTATTAAAATTACAAGAAATTCAACTGAATTGTATTGTTGTAGAGTTGTATTTATCTAGACTTGTATTTTAAATATAATCTGGCTAGAGATTTTTTTAAATACAGACTTTAACATTGACATAGTTCAATAAAGCTTTAGATAGGTATAATAACCATCCTAAAAAGTTAATTAGAAAAATATTATTTAGTGAAAATTCAGTGGAATGGTGTGATGGTGTTAATGTTATGATGGTGTATCTTGGTACACAAGGCATTCAAATCATGCTGAGACTTTTAGGCATTGTAATAGAGTTTAGGGATGTATTTGTAAAAGAATAATTAACTTCACAAAAAGACCCTCTTCAATTTAATGATTGACTAGAAAGAAAGCCTAGCCAGGGTGACTTGAAAATTTATAAAATGGAGAGCAATAATCCTGGACATTACAGAGATGGAGGCTGACTTTTCAGAATTGAAGATGTAACAGATGAGGGAGGTTCAATCAGTGGCCAAAACAAGTCAAATAGATTATGGTTGATACCTTACTAATGAAGAGAGAGCCAGTCAATAAACAGAAATAGAGTGCTGGGTTTTGAAAATGAACCATACAAGAGTGCAAATACTAAAGAAACCTGGTGGTAACTAGAAGTTGGAAGATATTTCATTGCCTTCTGATTCCTTAATTTTCTGAAAATATATGAAGGATTGTTTCAGTCCTGGATAACAAATGTCTTTGTTCAGTCATTTCCTGTACTGACCTATTATGGAATAAGTCTACAGAGGAAAGAAAACTCCTTTCCTATTTACTCCATTTATACAGCTTAGTGTGAAGTTTCTCTAGTAACAAAAGCTCATTTATTTGTCTGACTCTATAACAAATATTATAAAACATCTAACTGGAACAAATCCATACACGTGTTTCATTTCAGTCTCTTTATTGAGATTAAACAAGAGTAATTGGGAGTTAATTGTCCTAAAAATTGTTTTAACTATATTACACAAACAGGAGGGAGAAAGGAAAAGGATAAAGAACAGCGTTCCTCTGAGGGCATCAGGAGGTACAGCTGAGTGATTGTGTGAAATGGGAAAAGAGAATCAGGAGTAGAGTTGAAGATGAGAAAAGTTAAATTTCGGCAGTAGAAAGAATTAGCTTAAAATGAATGAAAGGAAGTGAAAAAATCAGGTAAACTATAGAATGAATTGAACTATGTCAGGCTAACTCTACTAATGTCTCTTTGATAATGGAAACTGTGTCTGACATGTTTTGTGTCTCAATTCAGTGATATTCCCACTATCAATTACACCTCATTCTGGGGAAGCAGATGAATATAACCTATTTCATTGAGCTTGTGAACATTATCCTGTTTTACCAAGTGATATTCTATTCTTTCACAAAACCTGTTGTCATGTGTTCTTGTAAGCAATATGGTTAAAGACCAGATTAATTAAACAGACTGTCTTAAGTATCTGTCTTGCTCATTATGTTTTCTTGAGGAAAAGGAACATTACTGTGGTTAAAAATAAAAATCTTAGATAGGTGGAGAGCAGAAAAAGAATAAATGAACTCTTTGCTCATGGTTTGAATATTTTCTGATGTGATTTTCCAAATCGTCTAGAACTGGATCAAGAATTAGAGCTTTCACATACCAGACCTTTAGCACCTGAATAAGAATGAACCCACCAAGTATGGAATATGAACTATTCTGGAAATGTGCATCTGAGACTCAGAGATTTCAATATTCTTAAAATATAGCACACTGCAAATTTGACACCAGAGATTAAGAAAAAGCACTTTTAATTATTATTATACTATCAATTTATTATAAGCTATTTCTTAGCTTAGTATTGAACCAGAGATATGTAGTACTATCTAGGATAAACACTTCTGGGATTTACTTGCTTCACACATTGATTCTTTTCATTTTCTTTAAAGCTATGTTCAATTTCATTCCATTGATCTGTGGTTTTATATATAGCACTTTGGTAGAACTAGCCAGTATAAACAGTTCTCATCAAATTTTTTTCTAATTAAAATCAATAGAGGGAAGACATTTGTAAGTGGCTACCTTCAATATGCAGTTATTTTTTTAAATACATGAAACTTTTACAGGTTCATATCTTTACATACACAGTACAGGCAATAATGGTTAATTTATTTCACATGAAAACCTGGCATAATTTGTTTATTAAGAAGTTCCACCAAATAGTATTGTATGGTTGACATGAGTTGAGGACTAGAGTCTGTCATACAAGTGAGGAAGGTGGTTTTAGTAGCCATGTTTTGGATATGCTGAGATTTTATAGTATTGCTTTCAGAATAACAGAGCACTTGGGAAATTTATGGCCTATAAGACAGAAATAATAATATCAAGAGAAAACAAAATGTCTAATAGTGCATTCTCCTGGTGGCTTTTACAAAGGTTAGAAAATATAGTATGTAGACATTTACATGGGAAGTTTCTCTGATATTTTGCTGCTTGGGGACCAAATTCTGAAACAGCTGGAAAAAAACCCAACCCTTTTTACCTAAAAATGTGATAAAATAAAACCAGTACTAAATTCCCTACTTATATTGATGCTTTAGAATTTTGACTTTTGATTATCCCTTCTCTTTAATAAATCAGAGGATTATGTTACTATTTATCTGTAGCATATGGACAATTTTGTATGCTTCTGTTGTGTGTTAAGCTTTGTTAGCTACTCACAATAACAGTGCAACAATAATTGTCATGGTTGCATAGTACCCATAACTGTGATAGCTGCATAATAACCATCAGCCTCTGATTGTTACTAATATGGAAACTAGCATGAGTTTTAAAAAGGAAGTTCATCAACAACTTGGAATTAAGTACATACATAGCCTGTATACAGTAAATTAAGTGTACAGATGACAGAAACACATATTCTGTTTACCACACAATTCTGTTTAACATGAATGTTTGGACTTAAGGAACAGAGAGAAGATTGATCCAACAACAGAAAATGCTAATCCTTGTGGATACACAGGATCTTGAAAAGGAACCCAATTTTCCATTATGTAGAGTTCTTAGATCACATGTTTAACAATGCACAAAAGGACAGAATGTGTAGGTCAATACAATTGTTTCATTACTGTGAGATTGTCCTGGATTGAGAACACTAAACCATGGCAAACATTTACTAAATTATAAAATGATAAGTTTAATAATGACTATCAGCCAAATGATGCCAGAGAGTGGAAGGAGGCTGTATCTCTTCTCTGCTGCTTTACATCTTCAGAGTTACAGTTCCTCTATTTCTGAGAGTAGATAATGGCTACCATTGTCCTTTGATTTGAGATCCAAATTATCTCAAAAGGAAAAAGTCTTTGTATAAACTAGTACTTATATGAATGCTGTTAGCTGTCCTTCCTCCAGCCAGATGAAGAAATTCTAGGATGCATACCTCTTTTCTGACAAATACATGTCTCATATATTCCTTCAAATATGTCTCCTATAGAATCATAGACTGTTTTGTTTCAGAAGGGACCTTAAAGGTCATCTCATTCCAACCCCCCTGCTATGTGCAGGGACACCTTCCAGTAAACCAGATTGCTTGAAGCCTCATCCAATGTGGCCTTGAAGACTTCCAGGGAGGGGGTAGGCAACCCAACCTCTCTGTGCAACCTGTTCATGCACCTCGCCACCTTCACAGTAAACATTTTTCTTATTACATCCAAGTTAAATCTACTGTCAGTTTGAGACCTTTACCCTTCGTGCTGTCACTACACTCCCCAACTTTCCTATAGGCCCCCTTGAAGTACAAGATATCTTCCTTTTTACAATATTATTGGTAGTGTCCTCCAGTTTTAATGGTGGCCACAAATGGCAAGCCTAGGATCTTGTCCTTCTTCTTTACCTTTTGATTTATAGATATTAGAAATGAAAATTAAGAGGATGCCAAAAATAATAAATGTGCATCATATACTTAGAAGACAGACTATCTGACAAGATTAATACTGAACAAAACCAGGCATAATAAAATCTCAGTCATGTTCTTTGCAGTTTACATTACTGTTTACTGTACACAAGCATTTTTTATCATGCTGATAATTCAGCCTGTCAGTTTAGTGAGACAGTGAAATATGTCTGACTGAATACTGAGTGCCTCACTGATAAAGTACAAGCTGGGAATGAGAGGATAAGAAGCTTTTTGGGAGTCATATACTTGGAGATAAATGGAAAACATAAATTGATCACCTGGAATTTTACATTCCTATTTATTTCACATGTAATAGTATCTGTATGTATATTATAGCAAAAAACCCTGTCCTGGTTGGGAAGAGGCCTCAAAAGGAAGATTCAAAAGCTTAAGTTCTCTTGATGACTGACATTTACCTGTCAGAATCTTGAGAAAATCACTTATACTTTGTTGTTTTCTCAATTCTCTGTCTTGTCTGTTTAACCTGTGAGTTTTGAAGATCAGTGATTTTTCTTATTACATATTTTAAAGTTCCTACATAGTAATTAATTGTTTATACTGATCAGAAGCCCCTAAGTGCTACTGTAATGCAAATAATAAATTATATATTATTATTACACAAGTAATAGATATATGAGTAAGGAAATTGAAGTAAATGTGACTACTCATGCATAAAGCTATCTCTGAAGAATAAATTAAATAATAAGCTTAAATTTTTCCAAAAAATCTATAAATGTAAATGCATGTGGTCAATACTGGAAGCCTAGGGAAAGAGGGTATCACAGACATCATTGCTCTTCTGGCCAGGTAAGGGTTGAAATAGCAGTCACAATATTATAGTCTTTCTAGGTAAGGGCAAAATTTTACTCAGCACAATTCTAATATTCAGGTTTTAGATTTCTTTCCTTTTCAGTGGCGTTCAGAGCAAATCTTCTGAATGCATGAAGTATTCTGTCAATCCTATACACTTGGTACAATATTCATTAACAGAATATCTAACTGAAATTACACGTAAGTGTTACTTAGACAAACATAAATATATACTCATAGTGCAAATAAAACCCCAGGATTTTGATGTTAGCAAATGCAGAAATTGGTTGAAAAAATTTTAAATATCAAGATCTTATATTCCATTTAAGAAAAAGTAATTAATGCAGAAATAATCTGTCAGTTACTCTGATCATCTCTGTCCAATCTTCTGTAAATTAATTATACTTGAAAATTTTAAACAAATCGTCTATGCCATGCAACATTAATGCCTACATGCAATTCAGTTTTCATCCATTATAGTCAGCATGTATGTGAAAGTAATTTTAACAATGGTAGATAAAGTTTATCCCTGAAATATGTTTATAAATAGTAATTTTTTTTTTAATAAGAAGCTTGTGCCTAATTATTTTTGAGATGCACAATTTCATATTGTCTCAAATGGAACATCAGAGAGCAGGGTAAAGTATGCAGAGCAGAGTCATGGAAAAACAATGGTGGTATTGTGTGGCATAGGGGCTGGGATAGTGCTGAAGCCAGAATTCTGTAGTGATAATGCGATAAGCAAATAGTTTAACCTTCTGAATCTGTATTATCTGGAAGTCAATTTATTAAGCTATAGGAAACTTTTATGAAATAAAGTCTGGCAGAACCCTGGTAAATTGTGTGATGTCATTTCCATATTAATGCTTGGAGAAATATATTTTCTGGCTAATATCCCAACACAGAGAGATCTACAGGTGTATTAGGTACTAGTTCATTAGCATATTAAATCATGGCTATAAATGTTGATTAGGTTAACTTACCACATTACATTGCTAATCTACTTTGGACAAATTAAAAGTCTATTGTTTGAGTCTCTGGTGAATATACCTGTATGTATCATAGCTGCCATGAACCAAATTAATTACACATGAAAAGTGAAGTTTTATACTAAAACACAATGGGATTTCTGTTGTTTGATCATTTTTGTAATGGTAATCTCCTGTTCTCAGATTTTTCATAAGCCATCTGATTTATCTAAAGCTGAGGAGCTATCTGCAAGGTAGATGGATGGTTCTTGATGTAAAATGTCATGTGAGGGAATTTTTGCAATATTCAACTAATTACTTACTCAGCCCCTGACGTTAGACTAAGGGAAATTTTTAATTAAAGATTGGATGGTTCATAAAATTGTACAAAACACAAAATACAGTAAGGGCGTACTAGGGGAATTGTTTTGTGGAAATACTTGCTTTTCTGCTGTGCAGCTGTAAGCTGAATTTCTAGCAGCAGGTGAGCTGATGCTATGTGATTGATTGCAGGTTCCCTCAAGAGCTGAACATGGGAAAAGTGAGTGCTGAAATCATGTGGACTTTGTTTGCCCAGGACATGAAATACGCTCTGGAAGGTAATTAGAACAAACTATTAATTACACTAAAGACTTCACCAAGACTGATAAATGAGACCTGGAATTAGATCTCTGAGGGTGGTAAGAGTTTTCTGTCATACTTATTTAAGGTATTTCATAGGTTAGTGAAAAAGAAATGTAAAGGAATAAAATCATTGCACTGTGCTTATAAGAGGTTATCCGTGGAAGGAGTAAAAAGAGATGTAACTTGAAATGCTACTTATTACCTACATCTGACAAAAGCATTAATGTTCAAAGAACCACAAATACGCTTGCTAGAGAGCGTTGTAGGCATTTCATATTTTCTCAGTAGTGGAAAAATAACTTTCCTGTAAAAAGCATTTACTGAATGAAGCTATTGCAGAAAACCAAGTAAAAATACCTGGAGGAAACTTTATTTTAAATTCTGAAGAGAAGTAATTAAGGAAATAGCCTTAATTACTGATAGAAATATTCTGAATACATACTTTTATGTCAGAACATATTCCTGATTACATCAGTGAGAATATTCTTATGCCTGCAGAGACTATAAGACAGGAAAAGGTATCTGAAGATGGCTGCTGAGCAGCTCAGGGTTGTGATGACATTTAGAGAGAGCAATTATAGATTAATAAGAATTTCCAGTAGCCACTATATGTGTATGTTTTCATAACTTTAAGTGTATATTTATACTCTGCATACAGAGATCCCTGGGCACCCCAGTGCTTGTAGTGTTTTAGCCATTGAAATAAAAACGTTCCGTACAGCAACAAGGTAATTCACAGAAGAGAGTTCAATTTATTTATTAAGTAGAGCATATTGATCACTCAGAAGGCAGGTTCAGAGCAAACCATGGTTTGTTTCTTGGTTGTGAAGAAGTTCTTGAGGAAGAGTTGACTATACAGCATATGAAGTGTGGACAGTTTGGCTTGATCAAGAATATTTTTAAAAGTTAATATCCTTACTCTGCTGAGAGAGTTATAGAAGACTTATTAGGAAGCACTTGATTAGAAACCACTATACCAATCCAGTCCCTGCTTATGGTCACATCTCTGTGTTGCTGTGGATACTGTCTTTCTTAGGGAGAGTAAAAATGCACTTTGTCATTAGAAATTCTAAGTCACTAGTCAGAATCAGTAGTAAAACTGTTCCTGTGTATAGGTGATAATTAAAGGCAATGGGAATTAATTATAAATTATTATAACTATACATAATTTTACCTTCTGTGCTTTCATTCCTAAACAGGGACCACAATAATTCTAGTCAGAAAATACAGATCAGCATGCTGTTTATCTCTCCAGCTTTGCTTATTTTTAAATCATTAACTCTTTCCATGGGTATTCTACTATCTGAGTCTGATTCTCCAGTTGTTAAGGATAATAACATTTTTTGCTCTGAATTCTACAAGATTGGGAGCAAACCCTTAAATATTGTCACACTTGATCCTTGTGGTTTTAATGGAGGTCATTAAAATGCATTGCATTCTGCTGTGCCAATCTTGCCTTCCAAGTTATTAACACAGGGTACCATCTGTTCATATGTAGTGTCCAGGGCTGTGATTGCAATCTTTGCCTGATTCAATTTAGCATCAATCCACTTAAGCAGCATCTTTTCTGTTACGAAATTGATTCCTTTCTGCATCCAATCAAGAAGCAAAGAAATAGTCCAACGTTGTTTGCAAAAGGAATGCTGATGTGATTAAATTAGCTTATCCAAGATCCAGTTTTTCCCACCTTACTTATTCCTGAGTATATCCAGCAATTTCCAACAGCTTGAATGCAGGAAATGAGTATATCATAACTCCATTCTCTATCAGAAGTCCAATACTGGAACATCCAGTTTACATTCTTTTTTCCTTTTTTTGCTGAGTGCAGTTCAGAATGGCTGTTGAGGCTATGTCCTCTCAGCAAATGTCTCCTGTATCTGCTCAGGGGATGTATGGAGCTGCAGCTGCTCCTGGGGAAAACTGCTGCTCTTCAGCAGTGCTGCTTACCTACCCCCTTTGCAATAGGAACCAGTAGGCCCTGTGGGCCAAGGTGAGCAGTCCTTACACCCCTTTTCCTGGTCCTCTCCCGTGGTGCTTGTCCAGGACAGTCCAGCCTGGAGGCTGCTGTTGTGGAGTGGAGAAGACAGAAGGAACAACAGCTTCCTTAGCAGTGGACTTTTGCTAGACAAGAGTACAAAAGCTGCCTTTCTCTATGAATACCAAGATAGCATATTTGCATATGACAAGGTAGATGGGTGCTGTTATGGGAAACAGCTTGTTTTTTGGGTGAGTGGAAAGGGCATCCCAAAGAGTTCAAGTTTTCAGAGCTTCCCAGATCAGGGTTATGCTGTGACAAGCTGACATGTCTTGCAAACATGAATTTGATTGCATTTAAAATTAATAACAATGTCTAGCCTTTGCACAGTATTAGAAGTTTTATGCAAACTTTAACTAGTCCACACTGGTTGTAATTTTTTCCCGATTTAAGGATTCTGGAATTGTTTTCATGTCTATACATTTTTGCATGGAGGAGGTATCACATGTTTCTCTTTGAGAACTGACTTCAGTAGATTTGGACTTTATCTTTTTCTTCTTTGCAATTATTCCTGAAGCAACAGTGTGATATGCTTTATTGTTTGGAATTTAACTTACACAAGTATGTCTGAGCTTATAGGATGTTAATATATTTGTACTGTCTGGTCCTCAAATTATTCTGTATTTATGGTACAAACAAATGAGAAGAGAGAATTTCACCAGGGCAAGTGATTTTTTTCACAGACTTTATATGGAGGAAATCCTTTCCAAGTATGAAAATGTGAAGATTAAAAGATGCTCAGAGAGTAATGAGCTGAAATTAGACAAGCAATTACAAAAGTATCTTTGTAGCCTCAGAAATATCAACTTCAGATCTTTTGCAACTTTAATTTTTGAATAGGTCAGCTGAAATATCCAAAGCTAGCCAATGTGTTAGAAAGAGAACATTCTAATTGCTGTTATTATGATAATCTAATTCTGGTAGTGGCCAGAAGTCAAGACCAGGATCAGGCCAGAAATGAATTAGCTGCTAAATGAAGACAGCAACAGTCTCAATTCTGTAGAGCTAAGATTCTGAAGCTTCCGGTCTTATAAATCATAGATTCATAGAAATGTCTGGCTTGAAAGAGACCTCCAGAGCTCATCTAGTCCAAATCTCCTGCTGAGAGCCAGGGACATCTGCAACCTAGAGCAGGTTGCTCAGAGCCTTGTCAAGCCCACCTGCAATTATTTCTAATCTAAATCCACTCCTTTCTAATTTAAAACCATTGCCCCTTGTCCTTTCACTACAGGCCTTTGTAAACAAGCCCACTCCATTCTTTATATAGGGTCCCTTCAGGTACTTGAAGGTGCTCTAAGGTCTCCCCGGAGCCTTCTCCAGGCTGAACAACCTCAGCACCCTCAGCCTGTCCTGGGAGCAGAGCTGTTCCAGCCCCAAGATTATCTCTGTGGCTCCCTCTGCCCCCTCTCCATCAGCTCCATGTCCTTCCTGTGCTGAGGGTTCCAGGTGAGGTGTGACCAGAGCAGAGTGGCACAATCCCCTCTCTCCATCTGCTGGCCACACTGCTCCTGATGCAGCCCAGGATGGATTGGCTTTCTGGGCTGCCAGCTCACCCTGGCTGCTCATGTCCAAATTCTCATCTATCAGCACCCCCAAGTCCTTTTCTGCAGGGCTGCTCTATCCCCTCATCCCCAAGCCTGTATTGATAGCAGAGAAAATAATTAATAATAAAAATTAAATAATAAATTATAAAAGCAGGATAAGAACAAGAAAGTCATTACACCATGTTAAGATTTTAATATAGGTTTTATAAGTTTGCTGTTATCCTCAATGCATAAGATAGCATCTTCCTGTTTATCTGACAGATTCCTCTTATGATGTTTTTCTAACAGATTCTTCCTAAGATGATTATATCATCTTCCTGTTTATCTGAAAGATTCCTCTGTTTATCTGACAGAAAGTGATAAAGGAATTCAGAATGGACAGAGACAGATCTGTGAGTTGATGCTGATCATGGAGGCAGTGCAGAAAAAAACCCCCACACCAGAAAGGCTAATGCTGCCCAGAGAAAGGTCCTGCCTTTTAGTGGCAGATTTCCAGTCTATTTTCACTCCAACTTTGTAACTTACAAAGTTCTCCTTAAGACAGACTATAGCCTTGTTTTAGCAGGAAACTACAGAGCAGATCTGGGGAGGTGAGGCTGAGGTTACAGAGGAGAGAACGGGGCGGCAACAACCAGAACACTATATTTAATTGGTATCCAAAAATTAAATATTGGTGTGAATCTCTCTCTCACATTTCAACTAATGCATTCCACTCTCATTTTTTCAGAGACCAGTCATATGTAGTATCACAGAGGATTCAGAGACAGTGTAAAAGCAAAGACAAGAAGATTATAGTGTGGGTTATTAAGAAACTTCCCTTTGGCTGATAATCAGACTGAATGTGACATGAGTGAGGGAGGAGGGGAGTTAGAAATGTTCTTTGGTCAGCATGTTAGTAACATCAGACAGTGGTGTTGATAACAGCAACTTCATACTGTAGGTACTGGAAGGCTGAGCTTTTGCAGGTATGAGAATTCAGCTGAGCACCTTACCACATGCAATAGAGATTCCCAGGCTTGCCTGAAAAGCACTGTCAACATACCAAATGGCACTATTTTGCTGAAGTTAATTAGACCCAATAATTAAGACAGATGAAGTGGACAGAAATTCTCTCGGGAGCTAAGTTACCATTTCTTAATGGCATGCTACCCTGCTGTATCAGTGTGTCATCTTACTGGGAACTACCTCAGAGATCTCTAATGTGGCACAAGCTTGCACTGGGTGTATGACCACTATGATATTTGGTTATTCCCTAACCCTTTTCTTTGATTTTATATACTGAACCAGAATCCGAGCAGTAAGTACTACTGAGTGTTTATACTCCAGTACAAGTCTAAAGTAATCTTAATAAGTTAAAGCTACTTTACATCTGAATGTAAGTGTATTCCTGGTGCCAGATGTTAATAGAAAAACTGTAGAGCATCAGTGAATGCCTGACTTCATTACAGTTGTCACTCAATAATAGTGTATATTTCCCCATCTATGTAATAATGAAACCTCTGGCCTTATTTAATTTTATTTTAACCACTGAATATTAATCTAGCTCTGAAACATTGTCATTAATTCTTACCCAGGAAGTCACTCATTGTAAAATATTTGTGTATAAGCTTTTTCTGAATGTTACCTAATTGTAAACAAGACAACTTTGTTAATTACTATATATAAGCATTACCATGCTACATAGTGTATTAGAATGTAAACAGTGCTTTAAATACACCCTGCATTGATAATTATGAAGTTTTTTAGTAGTTCACGTGGCCCTGTCCTTTCCATAAACCTATGGGTTGAGCATGCAAAAGGGGAGAAGCATTCAGTGTGGCTGAAGTGGCTGTGTATCACCTGTAGGAGTGGGAAGAGAGCTCTGTCTTATACTGAGGGACAGAAAAGACTTCCTCTGTAGTTTATTAGGCATCCCAGCCCAGATGAGTAATTTGCTGCCTCTTCTGGTCATTGATTACTGTTCTTAAGCAGTAAGGTGACACAATGCAGTCTGGCAGCTAGGGCTTGAATTTCCCTGTCCTGTTTCTTTAGGGGTGTCTTCCCCTTCTCTCTGTCAGAGTGGAGCAGCATGATATTCACACAGTGGGAGCAGAACCCAGCTGCTGCACCTCTTCATGAATTCTGTGAGCTAATCACCCTGTGAACCCAGTTATATTTTGTATTTCGTTCTTTTAGAAAAACTAACCAATTTCATCTTTCTTAAAACATAATGTTTTTCTTTTATCAGCTAGAAGGGAATATTTAAGACAATTCAAAATAAGTAGTAACATGGATGCTCTTTTTAATCCTGACTATTCTTAAACTTCACACTAAGACACTTCATAAAATCCTCATAGAGCAAACAACTGACTCAGGCCTCAAATTTTCCCACAAGGGCCAGTGCATCAGTTCTAAACCAAACATTTTATACTTGTTCCAAGCCCCAGAAGAACTGGATAAATCCATTAAAACTGCTTGTTTCAACATTATCTTTTAACAAGCTTTAAGTGCAATTTGCTGTGTAACAATCAGAGAACACCTCTCTGGTTTTGCCTCTGCTCCTGCCTCGTGGGCAGAGCCAGATACAGCACTGATAATTATTAAAGCACAGTCTCACATTTATCTTGCCTAATTCTTCTTGGTTTGTACAGTGTTCTACTAATTGCTTATAAAATGTTACCATGCCTATTTGGTGATGTTTTCTGCTCACTTTGCACTCTATGATGAGCCAAAGAGCAGAGAATCAAGTCCAATTGTGTCCTTCATGGAAAGATATCTAAACCATGAAACTAAATGAAAGTAATATGTCATAAAAATTACATTGAAGATGTAATTTACATTGAAGATAAAAAGATTAAGCAGTTAAGACCCAATACAATTAAGGTTGCCTTTATTACTTTTATTCTCTTTTTCCTCCCAGATTGAAGCATTATGACACAACATTTAATTATGTCATAACATTTCCCAAGCAGCAGTGGTTTCCAAGAAGCTTGTATATTCATTCTATCTTTATTTTACAATTTTTTTCTACATATTAGAGGTTTCTAAAAGCCTAAATAATGTAAATTGGATTCTTATACCAGGATTACTTTTCCTCTTTTATTACTTTGTGATTATGTGATTACTTGAATAAAAGTTGAAACTTCAGTACAAAGGATTTTAAATTTCCTTCATATGTTTCAGAACCAGGGCTTTAATGATCACCTTAGATGTTGTATCAGATAGGACAGACCATTTCTTCTCCGTTCATAGCTTGCATTTCCTTACTCTTTCCATGGTCAATTCATGTACAAAGCAAGAGTTCCACTAACACTACAACACAATGCAGATTATTTCAGTCTTTGGAAGCAACTGCTTAATTCCTTCTGTAATCAATAGTAGCTGTTTATCCTCAAAGACAGAATTTTGTCCCTAAGTGTTTGCTCTTTGACTTTGAATATTATTGATCTATTTAGCTTTCGTGGTACATAAACTCACTCTGATGTGATATTGAAATGTCTAAGTCGTACTGAAGTTGATCTTATGAAATTATTTCCTGTATTAGTATTTTTTATTGTCTTAGTTGCAAGCAGGACATTGCAAGTTTATGCTTAATCAAGCTGCATATCTTGCATCTTGAGTTGCTCTGTTGGTGATGTACCAACCCACTTTTCTGCAAGTTTTCACTGTGAAGTAGTAATTGATGAGACTAATAGGTTACACTTTCAGAAAAGAGTTAAAAATACAACTACATGGTGCATCTCTTGGATAGTGTGTGCCATTGGTATGTCATGCTCTTGATGTTCCCATAGCAGTTTGTTTACCTTTCCCAGGGAGCTATGAACAGCTCTGCCTTTCCAAATGCTGAGCAGGTGGGCCTGAGCTCACCTGTACCTGCTGTGCAATGTGAAGCAAGGCAGAGCACTCTGAGCAAATGGCTCTCACTTTGAGAGCTTCTCCTGGAATATAAGGGACAATGTCATATCAGCTTTTAGAGGGCACTGCATTGTCAAGGAATGATTAGCCTACTTCCTCTGCAGGCAAGAACACAAAAACCACTCAAGCCATTTTTTCTCACAATTCAGAATGAGACAGTCTACCTTTCTTCCCTGGTCTCTGTTCAATGTGGAAATATGACTCGGTGAGTAAGAAATCTTTGAGCAAGATGTATACTGCCTTTCATAATTTATGTAAGTTCCCTCAGTAAATTCTCTTGGTCTCCCTATACCTCTGTTTCCCATTTATAATAGTGTAGCTTAATCACCTCATAAAGATGTTCAAGGTGTAATCCATCCTATTTGTGAAGCATTCAAAGATACTTTGATGAAAATTTCCAAGTAAATGTAAAGGCTGAGTAAGTGGAAGTGTCTTATGTAAGACAGAATATATTTTTTAAAATGAGACAACTGTAAATCAGTTGTAAGAATATAGTAATTATATTATATATAGGAATGTTCATATGAATATATGAACTGTAAACCAGTTGAAAATGTAATCCAAAAAAGGAGTTAATGATAGAAGTTTTCAGTTGATTACATGTATCTTGACATAAAGAGCCCTTTCACAAAGGCCAGTAATATTTCACATTATCAATTAGTTCTGTCCTCCTTTGTATTTCAGTTAATAACGAGTGACTTCCCTTGCCTTCAGCACAGTACAAGAACCCTGGAATGAGATGTCTAGTAAAATGTAATGCTTCCTTCTAAATTGGTTATGAACTTTCTTCAAGCTTAGGTTTTTCTTCATTTTTGGCCTGATCCAATATGTTACATTTAATCAGTCTTCCAGTTCATTTCAGTGGTACAGGGATTAAGTCTAGAGCACTATAAGCATAATACCCACATTAAAAGAGGCAATGGCATAGCAACCAATTCCTATGCTGTAAGGAAATTGCATTGGGATCAAGTACCCAGACATTAAACTTCTACTTTTATCCAAAGCATAGTGACATCGTACTGGTGCAATGTTTCCACATTGATTCAGAGGGAATACCAGTTCATACTCAATCGGTATTATTCCTCACAGGACTTCCTTAAGAGCTCTTTTTCCACTAGCCATGCTTAGTTTGCACTGTGCATATACTTCCCAATTATAAGACTGAAAGTTTGGAAATAGCAGCTTTTCTGAAACAGCAGTTATGAAAGAAATTGATAAAATAAGCAGCTGGTAGTATCTAAAATGATTGGTAAGTAATTACTACAAATCATATGGAATCTGTTAGAATGGTTGAAAATAGCACCTGAGTTTTGATGGGAAATTTTGCAGTTAATCCAAACACAATTCCCTTATGCTTCATCTACATCATTTCCATTTTCATGAACTGTAGTGAAATAGCATGTATGTAGCAGCCAAACATTATGATATAATTAATTTGCTATGCATTCATATAGTCTTAGTAGCACTTAGCTCTGAATCAGTTCCTGTAAAGCCTGAAAAACAGGCTAAAGTAAAGCTAAAGTGCTCAACCCTCCCCCTCCCATTACTGTTTACAGATTTTACAGTTTACAGAGTTCTTTCCAGTATTTTGAAATCATTGATTCATGGTTCAGTAATAATGTGCCATTATCACTAATGGCAACTACAAATGTCCTTGTTTTGAAACTCAGTAGATTAACAGATGCTTGTAATATGCTGCACTACAAGGAATGTTTCACAAAAGTAGCAGCACTAAAAAATATATACTAATAATATTAAGTTTATTATACTGGATATTCCATTTATCTAGAATTAATTATGAGAAACTCCTAGTAATTTCTATCATTATGTCTGCTGAGTGCATTTGCAATACAGTTGGCAGGTTTAGTACTTGTTCAGTATCATAATAATTTTGCAAATCAAGAGTGGATTTTTTTAGAAACTGTGGTATTATGCAGCTGCTACATCTGTTATCTAGAAAGTCCAAAGTGGATCTATCAATATAAGAAAACATGGTGCCAGATTTCCTTCCAGGAAAAGACAAATATCTCCAAACTGCATACATATGTTATCCTCTGTTACCTCACATTTTCTTTAACTTGTGCAAGCTTTTCAGAAATTAACACAATTAGTGGATCTAATCTAAATTCAGAATGCCTACAGTGATACCTCAAGGCTCTTTACCTGAAATCCATGCTCACTGTGGATAAACCCATCTAATATCATCCAGTTAAGATTGTCATGGACTGTCTGATTTCTCTGTTTTTTTGGTTTATATAAACTGAAGAGATAATATGCTTGGATACAGAATGACTTTGTGAAGTATTTTCTGATGTTTTCATAGGTTAATATTAGAAACTCAGGATGCATTTTTCACTTTTATTACCTACAAGTAATATCCTAGGAGACCCTTTAAAAATATTCTTTCCAAGGTATAACAGCCTGGAGAAAAAAACTTAATTATTCATGGATGACTTTCATGCTCCTTTCTAATATATTATCATTGAGATCTTGATTTAAAAAAAAAAAAGTGTCAGTGAATGGCATTGCATATATTGAACTCTTTTGCACAAGTTTAACCATCAGTGTCAGCAGCTTATTTCTAAAATTGAAATAAGCATTTGCTTAGTTTGTAATACTATAGAAAACATTCTTAAATTGCAGTTAAAGATTGGTCTCATGTAAGAACTAACTTTCATTGAGCAGCTGCTTGATCATTCAGTTGTCTACAATAACAGATTGTAGAAAAAAATATCAGAATTAAAAAAAAAAAAAAATTGAGAGATTCCTCAGATCTGTAGCAAGTAAGAGCCAAGAGAGCAGGGATAGATCTTTGTGGTTCTGTTTAAGACTACTAACTGATGATATTATGCTAGGGAGTTGGTGTTGTACTCTCTGGTAGAAACTGGGCATGAACAAATGTGGTATTTATACAGAAACTGATATACTGATTTTTCTGGAGTGTGATAATAAGGCATGGAAGGTGAAATTACCAAGTGGTAAATGCGGGTGTTTGTATGACAAAGGATGGAATGCTCCCACCTTTATGTAAAATCAGGTTATATATCCAAATATATATTAAAAAAATAAAGTGTACTTCTATGTTATGATGCAAGCAGAAGGAGCAAAAAATACGTTTGAAAGAGATAAGTTCTTAGTACATACTATTTGCACAGGAGCATCATTCCTGCTGAGCATCTATATTAGGTCACTTTTTAAGGGAACTGGAAAAAAAGATTAGTCTTTTGCTTAAGGAAGAATGTGCAAGTGACATAATGTTAGGAAGCTGTGAGCAGTAATTGAAGGAAGGATTACTCTGCTCAAGACTTGTGGATGGTTTCCTGGTGTGGGAGAAGGAAATGGAAGGTTTGAATGAGGACAAAGTGCCTGGTGGTTAATGGAGTGAAAAAAAGTATCTGTTTGGTGTGTGAAGCAGCTGGATGGGAAAGACTGCAGAGCATAGTGGATAAGCTTTAAAAAAAAAAAAAAAAAAAAAAAAAAAAAAAAAAGAGGGGAAGACCACAACCCTGGGGAAAAAAAAACCGATGTTTGTTCCAAACCAATTAAATCAGACTGAAAATGCAGAAGGTGATTGCAAGTAGCTCCTCTACTCCTGTCATCCATGATCTTTCTGCATGTCCAGTATGCAGCAAACAGAAGGACACTAAGAAAGTGGAGAAGCCCACTTGAAAAACTTCAAAAACACTTTATTAAACCAGTTTTTCTACTTGTGCCACATACACATGAGATGACTGTAAGGCTGTGGAGTTGTTTACTCTTTTTTGTTACTATGTCTGATATATCCAGACTAATGTAGGCTTCAGAGATTCATAATTTTATATATATATATATATATAATATAAATATATTGTCC
>JAOEGS010010102.1:0-27950 GCA_025447755.1 Corythornis vintsioides
TTCTTTCTTTCTTTCTTTCTTTCTTTCTTTCTTTCTTTCTTTCTTTCTTTCTTTCTTTCTTTCTTTCTCTTTCCTTTCTTTTTCTTTCTTTCTCTCTCTCTTTCTCTCTTTCTTTCTTTCTTCTCAGTCTGCTTTATATTTCTTCTTTGTACAGCCATGAGAGCTGCACAGCTTTCCCTTTCAGCCCATAGCCTCCTCTGAGGCAGCTGAACCTCATCTTTGACTTGTTCTATGGAATCAAATTGCAAAAATAATTTCTCAGTCTTTTGTTCATACTTAAAAACAACAAAAAAAACACCTCAAACACACCCCCATCCCCCCCCCCAAAAAAACCAAAACAAAACTAACCCCACCAAAACAAACAAAAAAACAACCAACCCAAAACCAACTAAACAACCAACCGCAACTGTTGTGAAAGGCCAGTTTTTGGCGACTGATCTGGAGTCGAGGTTCGTGTACCAAAGCAAGAAACTATTTTCCCTCCCCCATCATTTATACAGTCTCATCTCAGGATCGGAAATGCTTTGATGTGTGAGGGCATACAGGAACACTCATATACCTACCAGCTCTAATACCCGGTCGGTGGTCAGGAGGGATCTGGGCTTGTTATATAACAAGATATGAACTTACTGAAACTTGGTTTATAATGACAATGACAGGAAAATGAAGGACTAACGGCTCTGTCCGCTTATCTCTTGGCTTTCTATATTTCAGTGTGACTGTGTTTCGGCCACAGTGTTATCACCTTCATTTAGCGTCCTGAGAGGGGGAGGAGCTGCCTCCCAAATGACGAGCTGACCAGCTCACATCACTCACCGAGCCAGTGCAGGTCAGCAGTGATTGATAACCGCGTGTGGTGTGACCTCTCACACGCCTGCCCAGCACTGCGTGCGGGTGTCCAGGGCCGCTCAGAAGTCAGAGAACGCCTAGGGCTGAGGGAGGTTTTTGGATGCTCAGCAAAGGACCCCCCCTCCTAGCATAAACTCATGCATTCGTCTGTCGCTGCGTTGGGAGCAAATGAAGTTTCCCCTCCTACCCCACAGAGCCTCTGTTGCTCGGCAGTCGAAACCCACCGGGGGGCCCGGTGTGACCCCACCCGGTCCCTGTACACACACAGCAAGGCTCACACTCCCAGACCTCCCGGCTTTACAATTACCACCGCAGCAGGCAGGGGGTTCTTCCCCCTCTTGCCAATAGTTTGAGGGCAGCCTAAACTATCTCCTTTCCTCCCTTCCCTCTTTCTCTCCTCCTTCACCCCCACCTCTTTAGTTTGGTTGAAAAATAATTTGCTTTATCTAAAGGGTTTCAGAGGCAAAGCTCTCCGGCCGCCCCGGCTGCATTAAAATTCCTGCCGGCCCAGCCTTTAGCTGAGATCGCGGCTCCCCGGAGACTCCACTTTCGCTATTACTGTCAAGTACCCTTGACTCTTTATTTTTGCCCTTTTATCTATTACAACTAATTCGAGTTCTTTTGCCCTTTTCAGTTTAAGACGTGGGCTTTCTGTAAAGCCTCCCCCTGCCACCGAGCTCTCCGGGTGCAGAGCCTTTAGAAATTGAGGGGTTTACTGTCAAAATGAAAATTTCACTTCAAATTATCTTGGCTGATGCACGTTTTCCAGGCCGGGGGCTCCTGTCTGAGCCTTTTGACAGCCAGATCAGCAGAGGGGTTCAGTGATCTCGATAATATCATCCAAGAGAGCGAAAGTCAATACAATGACAGGGAATATGACTGGATACAATCCAATTATGGCTGCTCGCAGAGAGGGGAAGGGCTTGATCTGATCTCTGCACCCGGATTCCTTTATTCAGTCCTTTCACTAACAGGTCTCACTAGAAACTTTGCGGGCCGGGTGCTGTCTCAGTTGCATTTATCCTTGCATTTTTATATTTATATAAAAATCTTATATATTCCGCATTGTATTCTCTTTTATTTAAGGGGCGGGGAGTGGGGGGGAGCTTGCGGGAAGCCGCAGAAGTGGGATGGGAAAGCTGGAAGGCAAGAAAGGCTCTTCTGCTTGTCCTGTGTGAGCTCGGTCCTTCGGGACATTTCGGTTTTCCCTCTCAGCGCTGGGCGCCGCAGCTCAGGATGTTTAGGCCGGTCTGGATAAGACGGGGTCTATTACTACCTCGCAGTTTCTTTTCCAGCAGATGTTCCTCTCTCCTGGTCCGGAGATGAGTAAAGTTTGTTCTCGTTCCCGGGAAAGAAAGAAAATTTTAAACGCCTGTTACCTAAGTGGTTAATTGGCTGCGAGTGCTCCTGAATCGCACGTCGAGAGCGCTCTTTCTCTTTCTCTTTCTTCTTGTTGGCTGCACTCTGTTTAATGTCAAAACGGTAAAGCATCTGTCCTGAAGTGCTGAAATATTCATGGAGGATCGGCGATTCTCCGTACCAGCAGAGGAGCTGGAAAGCTAAAACGGTTTTTTAAAAGATCACATTTTCCATGTGAATCAATTGTTCCGCGCACGGCGGAGGCGACGCCGCGGCTGAACCAGGCCCTTTGGGGCCGACCCCCGCCCGCCCAGCCGTACCTCGGCGGGGGGACGGGGATGCTCCCGTCCGGTCTCAGCGGGCAGCCGGCGCCCCAAGCCCCCGCCGGTCCGGGCGATTGACGGGGCTCAGGGCTGAGCCGCGGGGGCACGGTAAAGAGCCAAACATCTCTTCCGAAGCTCCATCCTCCCGCGGCTCCGCTCCGCTGAGCTCCTTCTCCTCTCTCCCGGCAGCCTGTTGACAGGCCGTGGCACTACCGGGACCATCTCCTAGGGGGAATTTTGGGAACTAAAAGGTGTTTGTTGCACAATGCAAAACGCCACCACTTGTGTTACCTCTGAAACAGACAATTTATTGGAGTGAACATACCTCTTAACATATTCTCTTTTTTTTTTCTTTTTTTTTTTGTTTTCTTATTTTTGTCAAGATAAATTTGTGTAGTAGGTGTAAACTTAGTATAAGTGCTGTCACTTTGTGAATTATATGCTAACAAGAAAATCATGAGGAAAAACTCTCGAAAGGTCATTATAACTAATGTCGGCATGCCTTAAATTAAATCTGAATTAAAATCTCCCGTTTGTAAACTTTCTGATGTAAACTTTTTATGTAGGTCTACGCTATAGTACGTGCTTTTGGGACATGGAATTAAATAACTTTCATGACGCTGATCCCTTAAAGTTGCATCCAGGATAAATTATTCGGAACAGCAATAAGCAAAGTCTGTCCGTTGAACTGATCAAATTGAACTTTAAATCCTCGTTTCTGTTGTTGGTTTAAAAAGGAAAAAAAAAAAAAAAAAAGAAAAAAGAAAGAAAAAAGAAAGAACAAAAACTTTTATATTTAAATTTAAACTCTCACAAGTCTCTTTTCAGTGTAGCTGACTCTTCAAGCGTTATAAAGTCCTTCGTCCCTCAGAGGACTTGTTAGGAACAAAACATTTTGCTTCCTGATTTGGGAAACGCCAGAAACTCTTTGTTTGAGTCATGGTGGGCCAAGTTTGAGAGCTGCCCCTTGAGCACGTTGGCGCCGTTCCCCACCGCGCGTCCCAAGGCGCCCGTTTCCAGAATGGCCCCTTTGGTGGTAGCCCAGGAAACTGTTGTGTTGCTCAGGGCTTGGTTCAAAGTACTGTGTCTGAACAGGGGGTCGTGAAACACCCCGTCCACCCAGTTCCTGAGGTTGGTGACTGGCGAATCTTGGTGCCTGTCGATGACACTGACAGGGGTAGAGACGGCGGCGGTGGCCGAGCCCCCTGGCCGCTTCAGCATGCAGGAGGGGTACTCGGCCTGGTTGAGGGATGTGGCGGTGTGCGCCAGGGACCAAATCCTGGGCTTTGCCTCCAGCAACTGCTGCCCCTGCTGGAAGCACATTTTAGACTCGCAGCCGCGCTGCCGAGCGCCGAGCAGGTCGGGGCCACACTCCTCCGCAGCCGACTTCAGGCAGCTCCGCGCCCGCTCCGCCGCCTCCTCCTCCTCCTCCTCCTCTTCCCCGGCGGCAGCGGACGACGGCATCTTGGCGGAGGGCTCGGTAGCCCGCGGCGGGTGGCTGCCGCCCGGGTGTGGGACCGGGAGCGGGTGCTGGACCGGGAAGGGCCGCCTTAACTCGCACTCCGAGCTCTCCGACTCGGCGGCGTCCAAGTCCTCCAGGTCGCTCAGCTCCAGCTCTTTCTCCTCCTTGCCCGCGGACTCTGAGGGGTGGGGGAAGGGACAGCAAAAACAAGACACACGGTCACTGGCAGCACCGCGCTGCCCCGCGGCCGCCCCCACGAGCGAGGCCCGCGGCCGCCCCCACGAGCGAGGCCCGCCCCGCGGGCGAGCTGGCGGCCGAGTCCCCGCCGCCGAATCGCTAAGTGCCTGTTTTTAGCAGGGTACCCTCTGCTTTCCCGCTCTTCATCGCCTCTTCCTGCGAACCGTCCTCCTCCTCCTCTTCTTCCTCGTAGGGCCGCTTCTCATCCGAGCACTTGTTCCGCGGGGGCCAGGTCATCTTGTTCTCTTTCTTGAGCCGCCGTCGGGCGTTGGCGAACCAGGTGGAGACCTGGGTGAGGGTCATCTTGGTGATGATGGCCAGCATGATCTTCTCACCCTTGGTGGGGTAGGGGTTCTTGCGGTGCTCCTGCAGCCAGGCCTTCAGCGTGCTGGTGGTCTCCCGGGTGGCGTTTTTCCTCCGCGTCCCGCCGTCCATCGTGCCGTACCTGCGTGCGGAAGGGAGCATCCCGCAATGTGACACAGCACCCTCGTCCTCGCAGACCTGCCCGATCCCGGCACCCTCCCCTCCCTCCACACACACACCCCCGGGAGGTGGCTGGACCAGAGAGGGGGAAGGTGGACGACAGCTCAGCTTTAAGAGGGCTACCTGCCCCGAGAATTCAGGCCGAGGAAGAAAGCATGGAGGAAGGGTTCAGCTAGCAGCAGCACCGGGCAATTCAAATCGCCACTGTGCCGTGATGGTGGCAGAAAGAGGGAAGATAGTGCCTGCCTTTATTCGCGGTAAAGTCAATGTCAACATTTCGGCTAGCAAGGAAATCCTAGCAGCTTGCAAGCGTACTGAAATGTCACTTTCTTGTTGTTTGATCAGTCCTCCGCAAACAGAATACATCTGGGTGGCCCCAGGGTGTAACTGTTAATAGAAATATTTTTCCTCTTGCTCCTTTTATTAGTAATCTCTCCTACCCTTTTGTTCCTGAAATAGTAGAAACCTAACGCAGATTACACTGGGCTGCGACTGAATATTTAATGCACATCCTCCAGGAGAAGTCACCGGCGCCCAATGGGCCTCAGAGCTTGGAACCGTGTGTAAGTGGTTTTGCTCTGGTTTTAAACTAATAAACATAAGGGAGATGCCCAAGCTCCTAAGCCTGACTCCGTGCAGGAAAAGATAATTACCGCCGCCTTGAGAGGGGACCGCCTCTCGTCCAGGGAGGCAGAGGACCCTGTGTCTGTGTGCCTGCAGAAGGGGGACGTTTCGCTGGGGAAGGGGCGGTGGCACTGCTGTGGCCAGGAGGGAAATGCTGGAGAGACGAGAAAGCAGGTCCACGCCTCGGCCCCGAGCGGGGCGGTAGGGAAAGGGTGGGGATCGCGGGAGAGGGGAGATGGGAGTGGGCAGCGAGCGAGAGCGAGGGGGTGGTGTGTGCGCTTACCTGTCATACTGGTACTGGCTGAGGGTGTGATCGTAGGGGTAGTAGGCAGCCGCCGGGGCGATGCCCGCATGCGCAGACCCGCTCCCGTCCTTCGCCTCCAAACTGTTCTGCAAGAGACACCGCGCCACCGCCCTCAGCCCCCGCCGTCTCCTGCTGCGGGGAGAGCTCGGGTCCAGGGCCCCGGCTCCGCCGCCCGGCTTCTCCGGGAGTCGGGGGCGGGGATGTCGCAAAGGACCTTCCCGGAGGCCCCTCGGCCGCGGCGACCAACGAGATCAATAGAGACATTATCACGCGGTCTTACAGTGGCAGGGAAAACCAAACCAAACCAAACCAAACCAAACCAGTCAAGGATGGCTGGGAAGAGCGCACCCTTTTCTTTTTTTTTTTTTTTTTGCGAGCCTGGGCTTGGGCCGCCCCAAACTACCCCATTCGGCCGCGCTCTTGGAACTCGCACTCGGCCGCCACCTCGTTCAGGCGCGACTTTTAATTGCATTACCGTGAGAACAGTGTCGGGCTTGAATATTTAATGACCGCGGGGCTGGACGTGCCGCGCTTCCGCCACTGTCGCCAAAAGCGGGCGGGCGAGGGAGAGAGAGAGCTGCTGGGCAGGGGGTGGGGAAGGAGGAGGAGGAGAAGCGCCGGGGGCTGCCCCTGCCGCGGAGGGGGTCCTGCCGACTGGCAACCGCCCCCGCCCTGAGGGGGGAGCACGGGTCTGGCGGGCGGGGAGCGGTGCCGCCGGCGGCGGCTTACCAAGGAGTAGAAGGCGGGAGCCTCGGTGCCGTAGGTCACGTAGTTTCCATAGCCCTGAGGGCCGGCGTAGGGGCCGCCGTAGACCCCCAGGGCGGCGGCGGAGTTGAGTTCGTGTCGGGCGGTGGCGAGCAGGCGGCTCTCGTACACCGGGCAATACACGGGGGTCTGGGCGGAGGCGGCCGCCCCAGTCTCGGCCAGCGTGCGGCCGCTGGTCTCGCAGCAGGTCGTCAGGGAGTTGGTGCTCATCAGGAACTGAAGGGAAAGAGAACGTCACTGAGGACGAGCAACTTCCCAAACTGTAACCAAGTTTGGTGTAAGGTTTCTTTGGTTTGTTTGCTTGGTTTTTATTATTCACGTCGCAATTTTGGGGTGTCGTCCCCCTCCCACCCCTTCCGTATTTTACTTCAATCGCTCTGGAGAAAGGCAATGGTGTAGAATGTTATCAGTCTTCTAAAAAGCCACAACAACAAACAAACGCCCCATGGCTGTGGGTGTTTAATCCTCTGTAATACATCGCTCCAGCTCTTTGGATTTAAAAACTAACTTTTCTGGTGTGTTCTCACAAGACTAGATTTACACCGGTTTTCTCCTCTTGCGGCACAATGCTTCCATCTGCGTTTTTAAACCTTTTTTTTCGAAATCACTCATGCATATTTATTTTGACTGCAGGTTTTTAGCAGCCACGTACGCATCTGTTATTAATCTGCTGGTTAGAATACCCCATTATATTTCTACGGTCTGGACCTCAATACTTTTCGTGTTTAATTGGTAAACTGTGAATTTAAATCGGGAAAGAGAAAAAAAAAGCCCTGGAGGTGAGAGAGAGCGGGGAGGGGGGTAATCTCTAGCTCCCCTTCTCACGTACTTCATCGCTGTAATCCTCCCCCACGCGTCATTATCACCCTCAAATACCCCAAATCCCGCCTGTTCCCTCCCATTTTAAAATATGTGCGCAAGATTTAACTTGAGCATCTTGGAAAGCTGCGGAGAGAGCAGCCGATTTGCCGCTCCGGCATGCTAGAAAGAATCGCAGCCGCTCTTAGCCCTGCACGGAAGTAATCAATAGGGACTGAAATTCGATCAATTAACGTTGGTAGGCAAAAAGTCTTACCTGGGGTGCAGAGGAGTAAGGGTAGCCAAACTGAGGATATGACATGGTACAGAGGTTCCCAGTTATCTAGAAACAAGGCGAGACGTCTGATCTGCACGCTATTGCAGCCTGGCTCTGCTCTATTGTACCAATTGATTGGTAACCACAGGTCCCTAGATGCTTATAGGACGAAGCAGAAAACCACATTTAATTTATTTACATGAAATCTTAAACTTTTTTTTTTTTTTTTCAACCGAAGGAAAAAAATATATAGTGATTTTAGCACCTTCCCCCTCTGCATCTACGAAACAGAAATAATTGTTACGTGTGGGCTCTGAGGCTGAAATGCATACTTTGCACCCATGGAAAAATAAAGGGGGGTGGTGGGGGTGTGTGTGTGTGTATGATACAAATGCACCAGTTCTGGAGCACGTTGTTTTAGAAGAGACGAGCCTTTGACGTCACGCAGAACCTATTCAAATTAACCTCCTTATCAGTTTAAGATTCATTTTCGGGACCCTTTTCCCCTGGTGTGGAAAATAGACTCGCCAGCAACCCTCACAGGCTGCCTAAAGGAGAGAAAAGTTTGGAAAGCTCTCCGTCAGTGGCTGCGCCTGCTCGCAACATTTCTATATAATTCTGCGGGGAAGGGAAGGAAATGAATGGTTTTAATCTGAAGGATCAATGTTGTATCAGCTAAGATTTTCCCCCAGCCCTCCTTAGTCACTGAAGGGCTGGTAAGCTCTTTTAATTAGAAATTAATTAATGAGCAGCTGCTTCTTCCCACCCCACAGTAATAATTAGTCTCAATTACAAACAAGACATATGAAGGGACACACGACTGAGTCTTCATTTAAGATTTAATCAACAGTTAAAATTAGCGCTAACGCTGACAATAAAGCACATGACATGCAATCCTGCTTTCCTTTTCGGCTTTTATTCCAGAAGTGTGAATACAGGTAGAAAACCCTACAAAGGTATCCCGGAGAGTGATTGAAAGGACGTGACTTTCACGTTAAACGGACTTTGATCCCATCGGCAACCTCCGACAGCCTTTCGCGGGGCGAAGGGCCGTATCCAGCCTGCCTGAGATCAGAGCTGCTCACAGCTTTGTGAGGGGGAAGGGTGTAAAAGCGGAGAGGGGATTAGGGAGCGGAGGGGTTGCAACTCAAATACGCTAAGTGCTGTTTCACACCGAAGAGCAAACGTGTCCTTTCCCTGTGGTTTGCCGGGGCTACGGCGGGACTCCCGAGTGAAGAAGGGCCTGGGAAGGAGTCTTCACCACCCCCTTCTCGCCACTCCAGCACTGCCATCAACCTCCCTACCCTCTCGGAGCTGGGACCCCCCTCTCCCTCCACACACACACACACACAAGTAGGCATCATCCCCTTCTGCTTCACCCTCGAAGAGGCAGCGACCGTGCTGCCGCCCGGAGGTAGCAGCCGTCGGTGGGACACGTTGGAGCTACCGGTCGGTAGAGGTGACTATCCTCCGCCGGCCCGTAGCCCCAGCATCTCCCCCCGACGGCCAGGTATCGTCAGGGCAGGGCGGGCACGTAGAGCCGGTCGGGTGGAGGATGCGAAGGAGTCAGCTCCGAGCTGCTGGTGCAGTTGAAGGCTGCTCCGTGGTGTGCAGACTTGCTCAGAGAGATTCCTGGGTTCAGACATGTGAATAGCCCCAGGGTCACACTCTAATTAATGATGATGTTCTCTTCTTCTCCCCAGCTGGAAGACTGCCTCCCAGAAACGAATCTGCCCACACTGACAGCTCGATTGAGGGTGATTGATGACTATCTGAAGACCACAGTACACATAATATAATATCTGCTGCGTAATTGCTTTAATTTACAGATGAAAATACTGGTTCTCGGATTGAGTTAGACTACAACTAGCTGCGTTTTATGGCGCTTTAGAGTGTTCGCAAATAAAAGATATCAGATACAGTACATGCAAATTATCCTGACAGCTCAGTATCTATAGCCGGAAGAAACGTATAAAGAAAGGGAACCAAATGACTTTAATAATCGGTTTTGAATTCTCTATTGATTTTTGGAGGGGAGAAAAGTGTTTTTCCTTTCCTCACCTGAAAAGCGAATACCTAGTTCCTTCTGAGAATATTAACAACTTCGCCATTGGGTTTCTTTTACAGAAACGCTCCTTTATTCCTCCTGCTGCCCTGGTGCTGCCAGGATATAATGATACTTTTACGAGCAGCTTCCTCCTATGCGGCGTGCTGACGGGCTATTGCATTGTTTGGGAAGAAAGACACCCGGTGTTTACACAATGGTCTGCACGCAGCGTTTGGTGCTGCTCGCTCTGCCTCCTGCGCTCTGATTGCCCTGGGGGATGTTTATTTAAGCCCTGGAGTATAACTCACCGGTGCTAGGGAAGAAAACAGTTGCACTTATCTCAAGTGCGGCTCGGTGTAAAGCACTATAATTAGCTGAGAGAGCTAAATAACTGCCCGGAGAAGTCCTCTCTGTTTTCCAGCCTACAGTTTCGGAGATATCCTGGTGTTGTGGTTTGTTTTTTTGGTGGTTGGTTGTTTTTTTTTTTTTCTTTCCCTCTTTTGATAATACTGCAGATGTCAACTCCGCAGTGGCCCATACAACACCACAGGCTTTGATATTTAGATGAGTCTATTAAACTTTAAAATACAAGGTGAAATTCAATATTTATAGTCCTTGTCTATTTATATATTACAGTTGTCTTTCACGGCACTATGCAAATACTCTAGTGCCTATTTTTGCACTGAACTTTCCTGTATTAATCATGATAATTATTTGTCATTTTTCTTTGCAGCCTGCCTGCCCCACTACTTTACCCCTGGTCAGCTTTGTGCCAGTTCCAATCTATATTCCCTAGAAAGCAGTCATTCAAAAACAACAATACACTCACATACACACAACCAAACCTCAAAATAGAAAAAAAACCAACCAACAAACCAAACCCAAACAAACCCCCCCAAAACCAAATCCCAAACAACAACAAAAAACCTTAATAGCCTTAAATGCTACAAACTGATATTGCAACTTCCTCCAGCATTCGTGTCTTGTTTAATGTACAATCTACAAATAATGGCCCTTTGTTGATAAGAAACTCAACACAATTTTATTTCATTTTGAATTTTTGGTGCCAGAGCACAAACATGCAATAAGCCCCACAATGATTTAAAATAACCTCTGTGGTTCTTGCACATAAACAACGTAACACTGTTCAAATCCAAGCAAAGACGCTTAATGCTGTGGGCTATATCCTTAAGCATTTGGAAAATGCAAGTCTTTGCTGTGCTATAAAAATTGATCCTTGTCAAAGCCCCTTTCCTGTACAAAGCAGTTAACAGCTTTCAAGAAAGCTTTCTCCAAAGTTTTAGCAAGTAAACCCATCGAGATCGATAGGAAACGCTGGAGAGTTCCCCTCTTGTAAGAGCCAGCCTGCACACCCAGACAAGCAGGTATTTTACAGCCAAAGCCCAACAAAGTCTGTCTCCGAGGGTTATGTGTTTCTTCTCCCAGGAGCTGGAGCCAACGTTCGTACAAGTTCTATCATAAAAGCATGAAACGAGAAGAAAACGCTGTGATGCTGAAACAGGCCACAGCAGGTAAAACAGAGAATCTCTTCTGGACTAACGCTTTGATGGACGTCTTCAGGGACATGATCTGGAGGCAGTTAATGCAACTACACTTTTACTATCTGCATTTTCATCGCCTCCTCTTTTGGAGGGGTTATTGCCACTCCTGGAAATAGTTCAGCGACGGAATTTGCTTATGGGCTAAATAGACTTTAGCGAACTCTTTCAGTCGACTTTGCTTTGTTTTCACGTTACAGATTTAAAGCAACCTTGACACTGCCTGACAAACGCTGTGAAGTTCTACACGTTGCCCATTTGGGATCTGACATGGAACCGAGGGCAACCTACAACATTTTCAAGTAGATTAGCTCCCATAAAGTCGCTATCGAAAGTAAATACGATTTTTTTTTTTTTTTCCTGAGCCCATCTGAGGTGTAATTATACCTCCTGCACTCTGAATCGATGGACAGCGAGCTGACAGTACCTGCACAAACCTATGCGATGGCTTATTGGTCGGGTAGAGCTATGATGGCAAACATAACAGCTGGATAAGAAGGAGCCGCTAATTAATTTACTCAGATTACAACTACACGAAAAAATCGGTTGTTCAAAGCCATCCATCTGAATGCTTTCATTTTGCAAATCTTCAATCCTCTTGGCAAACATTCTAGATTAAAGCAGAAAGGCCTCACATGCTCATTCTGTTCCCTGTACTTACTAACTTTTCACACTTAAGAACTAGAGCCAACACACGCGCTTTCTCTCTCACATACAGAAAACTTTTTCAGCAAGTGAAGCAAACGCTGAGACCTGGGCAGCTGCTGTATGACTTAGATGGACCCTACAGCATATCCACATTTACCTGCTCGGTGCAAAGCATTGCAACGGCGCTTTCACTAGCAAAGCAAAGACTGTACAAGGTTTCTCTTTCCCGCTCCTGTACCCCCAGTGCCGTAGCTTCGTAGCCATTCAAACACCACCGCCTTTGAGCTCTCTGGCAGCAGACAGCTTGAACACACTTCCCTGCGAAGATAAAACTTTCCTACTTGCAAGGTCAAATATTATGCCTTTTAAAGTTCGCCTTAAAATCCAGAAAGTTTGACTCGGTACCTTACCTTAGAGCTCGCTGAATATCAAATCCACACCCCCTTCCCAAGAAATAACACATGTTAAAATACATTAGCCCTCTGTCCTACGTAAAGATTGCACAAAGCCAAATGATTCATCACAG
This sequence comes from Corythornis vintsioides, assembly GCA_025447755.1. Classification (NCBI taxonomy): domain Eukaryota; kingdom Metazoa; phylum Chordata; class Aves; order Coraciiformes; family Alcedinidae; genus Corythornis; species Corythornis vintsioides. The sequence goes on from JAOEGS010010102.1 coordinate 12,262, forward strand.
ATAGTTTCTCTTCCCTCCAGCAGTTCGTTTTCAGATGCCTTGCTGGTAAAGCAGCCTCCGAAGGGGGGGGGGGGGGGGGTGATAAACCCCACCGCCCCCCCCAACCCCCCTCTCGCTTCCGTAGAGAGAGACATACACAAGCATCTCCAACAAAACAAGAAAATTTTTACCTGCGATCACGCCAGGCTTCGGCTAAAACCTCGTAGCGATGACTGTGCCATGTCAGGGCTTCTCTTCTCTCGTCTGCGCTGGCTGACTTTGCAGAGAGCTACGGAGAACTAACGCAGACATTTCTCAATGTGCAATACCTGAGCAGAGCGGCACAGTGCCTTCGGTCCCCAGGCGCCACAACCACTTCACTAACCCCCTGTACCAGAGTGACGTTCAAGTGAATAGCTCCGCTGATCACACTCTTTCGTACTGATTAACACTTTACAACACAACCAGGCACTCCACTTCCAACTTTTCCTGTTTTAAAACAGAAGCAGCCAGCACCGCTTGTTTCCGCAGGTTATAAACGCCGTCTGGGGCGTGGGGGACACCATAATTAATAGCAGGTTAGTAAAATTAGTGCTGCCACTCCAATTGTTGTCCTTGTTGCCAACAATAATTGCATTGATTCTTGAAGGACACGAATGTCCTCCATTTAACCTAATGATCTGCGGGTTGCACACGCTGTAAGGCAGCCGTAGCGTTGATTAACTGCGCGCACCTCCGAACTATCATTTATCTCCGAGAGTCACGACTGCAAGGCGCTAAACTTACAGGCAACTCTCCTTGCCTCTCTCTCGTAGTCTTTGTTTCCCTCCCGTTTGAGGAGGTGGGATGGGACTCCAGCGCTAGCCCTGCGCGCAGGAGATGGGCACCTGTACCTGTCCACCCATCACCCTTGGCTTTAGTCATAGCCCTGGGGCAGCGCGGCTGAGCCGGGCGCAGCGGAGCTGCCGGGGGCTGAGCGGTCCAGCTCCCCCCGGCCGCGGGGAGGGGGCGAGTGGGGGTGCTCCCGGCTTCAGGGGACCCACTCCCGGCTCCAGGGGACCCACTCCCTGCAGCGACCCCGAGGCCGGCCGTCGTCGCCCACCCTGGGCGCAACCCACCGGGGCTGCCTGGGCACCGGGGGCTTCCTCTGAGGGGGCAGCGGAGGTGGGGCGCGGAGAAGGCGCCGGCGGCAACCTCAGGCAGGTCGGGGCAGGAGCGCTTGCTCCCGCTTATTCTTTCCGTCCTCCTGCGCCTGTCCGTCCTCCCCTCCTGTTATCAGACTCAAGCTGCTGCCTCCGCTGCTCTCTCCTGCGGAGAAGTTATATGGCCACAAAGCTGTCAGCAGCCCCCGGTCTGAAATGTGTTTCGTGGTATACAGCCCTCCCCTGCAGCCTCTCTCACCCCCGGGGTGCCAGGACCGGCCCCGGCTCCTGCCCGCTGCCCAGGGGTCGCGCAGCGCCCGGGCAGCCCCGCGAGGCCCTGCCGTATGCCAAGTTCTACAGCGCCGTCCGTACTTTCTCTTCTTAATTGTTTGTTCAGCAGGAAAAGGGACAAATCGGGATTGACAGAAGGGGGAGGAGGGATCAATATCATTCCCGTTTAAAGGCGTAAACCTGGTCAGACGTCTCAATAAGACAGAGAAGGAGAAAAAGATAATATTATATCTTACCTAATTAAGCAAAGACAAAGAGGTGTGGGGAGAAAAGTTCAGGAGAGGTGGGGTGGCAATGGGAATTTTTAATCCCGTGTTTTACCACCGTAACCACCAAGGCTGAACAGTAACGTTAATAGGGAACATCTGTACATCGACAGATTTATTCTTGCCAGGGCTCTTTCATGCCTGTGTCATTTGCATGGACCCGTGCTCGTAATGTTCGACACACGCTGCACCTTGTAGTGCAATGACAGGGTAAATCTGATGAATGTTGAGACTGGGAGATCATCTTCTCTTTCCCCTTTCTCCCTCCTCGGATGGCCCTTGCAGCTTGCAAGGTGGGGAAACCACACGAAGAAAGAAAACGTGAGCCTTATCCCCATCTGCACTTGTAAACAGAAAGCCAATCATGCAGCGAGTCTCTGCATTTTAAAGCAGAGTAGCAAACCACAGCGACGTGGATGCCTGGGTTGCCCGCCCAGGTCTGGCCTGCTTGCCGGGAAGACGATGGCTACATGACTCGGGACAGGGGCATCCGATTTCCAAACACCTCTTAGGACTCTTTCACCCTCGTCAGTTCACTGGGGAGCGCAGGAAGAGTGTGCGCTGCCTCTGAGACCCGACCGGGCTTTCTTTCCCTTCCTTCCCCCTGGGAGGCCCGTCCCGATGACGCTGCCCACAGGCTCCTGCCCCGGGCTGCCTCCCAGCTCGGCTGCTGGCAACCCCGGCGCGAAGCGGGGCTGAGGCTCCCGGGGGGCAGCGCCGTGCCTGCGGGGGGAGCCTCCGGCCCGGGAGGAACCCTCCACCTCTGTCTGACGACCCCGTCCAGCCGCCGGTTACCCACCCGGCTGAGCCGGTGTTTTACGGGGTGGGTGACACCATCCTCTCCTCCTTACAGAGGCTTTTTTTTTCACTCTTAAATGTGCTTTGGGGGACCGGGATCCTGCAGTCCCCCCGCTCCGAGCCTGGAGCCGCAGGCGGTGGAGCCCGGGAGGAGCAGCGGGAGTGAGATATGCCCCACGGACCAGTTGCCACCCTGGCCTTTCCCTGCCGCAGAGCAGTAGTAGGGGAACATACTGTGGTGAAGTGTTGGGGGATTGCTGGATGCAGTTTTCCTAGCCCTTGAAATGTACTACGACGTTCAAGGGCAGGAGGCATCATTCAATTATTTTATTTTATTTTTTTTTAAATATTAACAGCTACCACAAGTAACAGTATGTTAATATGTATCTTTTATAATATAACAACATAAATTCCATGAGATCAACATTTTTTATTATTTCAGTCATGGTTAAATTGAGCAGACCCCTGAGTCTGTCTTTCCTGGTTTGCTCATGTTGACCTGCATGCCTTGGAAATTGCCACCTAGTGCCACTAACCTACGCACCAGAAAGCATGGTGGCTTTCTGGCAAAGACTGGCCTAGCCAGGTAGGAAAGTGATCAAACTAAACAGGACTGAAATTCCAGTAGACATTCATGCAGGTCAACCACAGTGACATGACAGACACAATCACTGAGGGAACACTGGTCACCAATAAATCTGGGAAGCTAGAGATAAAGCTTTTGGGAAGTACTCCTTAAACAATAATGGGCCAGAGCCCATAGCTCAAAGGGCATTTATAAATCTGACTCGATGTTGTTCATGGTATTGTTACAGATTTTCTTTCTCTTATTTATTTATTTTTTTTTTTAAAATGACCAATAATGCTAAGGTTTCAAGCATTTTGAATGCTTAAACTATTAAAAAGTGCCCTTTTCATCATGGAAATGGTGTTCATAGATTCATAGATATTAGTGTTGGTTGTCTCTATATCCTGGCATTGTTTGACCTTTCCCATTTCTGTAGCTAGATGCCTCTGGTATGAAAAGTCCATCTCTAAATCATACCAAGTGGTTAAAAAACTTAATTTTCCATGTCATTAGACAAACAGCACTGGTGATAGCACCACATATTTTCATTCAGAAAGGGAATATCATTTAATTGACAGTGTCAGTTCCTTTATCACTGTGGCTATTCTTTGAAGACCTACTTTCTAAAAGATTGAATGGGAGAAAACACTAACTTGATTTCTTACTTTTTTTTTGGCCTTTATTTTCCTGTGGAGCTTACTAAATCACACCTACTCAAGGAATAATATACTAATGCTTGTCTCATAACTCATGCATGCTATGAAGGTCCTGGAAACACATCAGCTTAATCCTGAAACCTCTGAGATAATTTATGTAACTGGAATAATTTCACAGGAAAGCCAATATAATTCAGGATGTAGTAAATACATGGAGAGAAATAAGATTTTTCACTGAAACTATTTTTGTTCTCATCTGGTTTGGGTGCCAAGTTTTACACTAGCCTCAGAGCATCAAGGTTTGTCTTAATGTGCAGGGTTCCATACAGGTAAATTTCTTTTCCTTTTCTCACATTAAATTCATTATGTGATGTTCAAAAGACTGATACACATTAGAAAACCTTCAGGCATTTCAGTGTAAAAGGGATGGTTTATTAAAAAAGTAGTACTTTGAACAATGACTTCAATATGTATGTTTGAATGTGACATGTTTATCTGGTACTGACTTGCATTGGAAAGAATCTGTACAACTATACTTTAAGTAATAAATGCTCACCACATATTATTTTCACATTCTGTTTGGTCATTTGTGGGTCTTTTGAGGTTGATAAATATGTAGGCTCATGGTTATTTTTTCAATAATTTTCTAAGAGTTACCATAATTTCATTTGTGAGCCCACGATTTTGAGAAGGTACTCATTCTTTGGTAGGAAACAGGGTTGATGTGGTTAGAGAAATGGCTAAGGCTCTCTTAGTGTCCTCAATCTATGTATAGGTGGAAAGAATTATTTTTTTAGTAGGAAAAAGAGCATAATTTTAAATGCTTAAAAGCATAGCTATTTTCAACCCTCCCTAAAGACCTTAAAAAGGCAGAAGATACCAAGTGAGTCAGCAACACCAAGTTCTCCTTCCTGAACTGCAGCTTTGTCTGAGCAGCCTGAGCCTGCAGACCCTGCCCAGGTGAGCAATGCTACTGAGGTGGAGCTCTGGGGAAGCAAGGCAAGAGTAAATTCCTCCCTCCATGTTACACAACGAAGAAAATTGGACTGTAGGTCTAATCCCACCGATCTGCCCGTGAGTGAGTAGTTCCTTCAAATGTTACTTGTGAGTGATCACTTCTTGCACAAAAGGGATTAGAGAAGAGAACTGTGTGTGCCTCAGAAAACAAAGATGCAATTAAAGCAGCGTTTGTAGTTTTCAGTTAGGGTTATCTTTCAATGCAGGATGAACCATCTTTTTTTTTCTTCTTTTTTTTTTTTCCTCCTAATTATTTTCATTAGCTGTTTTAACTCTTCCTGAGAGCTCCTAATAATTGCTTCAGAGCAGAATGTGTAAAACTGAAAATTATTTATGGCACTGATTAGAACTACAGAATACTAATATGAGTAGTCAGGAATAATTTACCATAGCAGGAAAAGCATTATTTAATTGTTTAATATAGAAGTTTAATTGTGCTTGCATATAATTATCATGTAAATATCACTGTGATCACTTTAAGAGGTTATTTCTAAGTGTGCCAAAAATCTGAAGCAATATGAAAAGAATTAATTTTTTTCTTGCCTCCCTTCTCAAGTCTCTCAAGTGCACTATATGTTTTAACTTAAACCAAAATATAGCCAAAGGCAGACAGGAGTTCCAACAGTGACCAGTGTAATACTCACTGCTTTTAATTACTGTAACAATAAATCACACAGGAATGTCCTCCAGGATCTAAATGATTTTCTAAAAACATTTGAGAATATTTTTTGAAATTCAATTAATTGAAGGCACCAGATAAAAGGTACACATTCTTAATGGCTATAAAATAACCCTAAGGGATGTAACTGAGCTCCAAGCTTAACTTCAAAGTGTGACAGAAATACTTACTGTATTACTTTAAAAGTATTCAGATCAATGAATCAGTTAAAATTACTTATACATTTACCAACCTTTTCATTTTCTTTCTGAATATGATAGAAAAGAATTGCTCTCATTTCCCAGGATACAAAAAGCAGTTGAGACCTGTAAAAGAAATTGTAATTAAAGCCAGCCTTCAGTCAAAATTGATATTATGAATTTTTGTTTGACACAAGATAAAGGGGCCAGCAAAACATAAAAGTGGCTTGATATAACATACATTTAGACATTTTATACTGAAATTTAACTGGTTTGTGAAGATCTTTCAGGTTCTGGGATTAACTCTGTCCTTGTAAAGCCAGTAAGCCTTTTTCTATTAAATTCAATGGAACTGGAACATTACCCTGGGATCTGTATTGTGTACAGCTGTGGACCTGACTGGTTACCTGATTATGGGCCAAATTAGTTCTCCTTTTTTTATTTTTTTTTTTTTTTTCCCCCCTCTTTGGGCTAATCATGCCAACTGGAACACCCACATGGTTTTGGAAAGTGTGGAACATCTCAGTCACAACATGCCTTCATCTTTTGTGAGTAGTAGTCTGAGGTAGTATGCCAACTAATGCTCAGTATGACCCAACTCTATGAATAAACACCTTAATATTAGGCCTCTAGTTTATGAGCAATGGAGGTTGTTTTAAAGTAAAAATGTTTAAATCATTACCATTTTCTGATTTGTAAAATGATTTCATAAAAAGCAGTATGACTCAATAACAGGAAAGTGTTGAGAAATATGTAGAAGCTGAAGAATTGTTACTAGTTGATTTTTTTAGCAGTGTTCTGTTCAGAGCAGCTCTTCCTTGCCCTCTGGAAACTCAAGCTATCCATACATATTCCTTATTGTACCTAGGCTGTGAAAGCAGGTCATAGACCCACAGTCATCATACCATGGAGAAAAAGGTTAACTTCTAACCTTTGCACAATGTCTGCTTATTATAAATACTCACCAATGAGAAATAAACTCCATATATATTATTTCTTTGTACAGAAAGTTTAGAAATAGTGAAACCACTATTATTCCCACATGCACATCCATGCTTGTGCACTTGTATGTACACATGCACACACATACAGAGGGCAAGGATTCAGGGAAGTGTCTGTATTGTATGAAGGGACTATATTTCAAGAGAAGACAGAAAATACTCTATAGAACACTAATTAGAATATTTTCCAACGGGTACATATTTTCAATAATCACCAATAATTTTCTTAGTAGCATGTTAACCTTTTAAGACAGAATATTAGCTTCAGAAGAAGAGTAGTTAGGTGATTTCTCTCAGGTTTTCTTAAAGACAGTTACCTGTTTTGCACTCCTGTGTAAAGAAAGATTTAACTCTGTCATCTCCTGGGCCTCAGACAGTTGTTTCTAGTCTCACTGAGCATTTAGGAGGAGGACTTGCTGAAGAGACAATCCCAGTTGACTACTCTTTTATGAAACTTAATTTGAAACAGAAAGCATAGTGGAGTAAAAACTGAGATGATCTGAAAAAAGAAAAAGCTCTAGATAGACGTAGAAGACTACACAAATGTAAGTAAGATGTATGAATCTGTTTTTTTGTTATTCGAATTATTAAAAAAAAAATAAATTACTGGGAAATGGCAGCTGGGGGTATCACAGTCACTCCTGAAAGCAGAGAGGATTACAGGAAGACTGGAAGGGCAGCTTGTTCCTCTGCTCAGTGTTATGTCAGTCCTTGAGATATGTTACCCTAAATAGCTTATTTTGAGAATTTGTGAGTCATGTAATGGTTGACCTTTGTGTGAGAGAAGAAACAAAACCAAAGTTGGGGGTTTTTGCCCATTTAATGCAATAAATGTATTTCAAGAAATTAGGTTTCAGTAATCACTGATGAATTAATAAAACTCTATAACCTCTCTGTGTTTTTTTTTTTTTTTTATTATTAATTCGTTTGATTTTAAACGTTTTTTTAGTTGATGTTGTATTTGTTTTTGTGTTGTGGATATTTTTCTTTCTTTATTTTTTTTTTTTTTGTTTAATTACAAATCACTGTGACTTCCTACCTCAACATTACTCATCTGCAGTTTAGAGAACTTAAAATCACTTATACCAGTTTTGTGAAGACACCTCAGAATTACTAAGAGACAAGCAGAGGAAACATTTGCATTTATAAAAGCACAGTAATTAAAACTGCAGTTGAAAAGCCCAGACAAAATTCTCTCTTTCTTTTATTTATTTACTGATTATGAAGAATATATTAATTTACTTTTGTCTTGCCTCAGTTGCATTAAAAAATCCACATGAAACTCACTGAGAAACAGGACAATGATAAAAACTTCTATTTTTAAAGCCACTTTTCCTTTTTGTAGTTTTGTTATTTGTGTGGAATTGCATGTGCCAAGGTAAATTTGTTCAATAGTATGATTTACAATTGAAAATTTTATAGATAGAACTAGGAAAAATAAAGTCAGTTGTAACACTACAAATAAAGAATGAATCACATATTACATATGAATCATGCAATTAGTGAATTCTGCTAAGGAGAGTAATTGCTCATTACTTCAGATCTGGAAGGTATTTTGAAATGCTCTGCAAAATTGAATAAGAATAATATTTTTTATCTTCAAAATCATGTTCAAAGAACTTACCTGTAAGCAAACGACAGCATTCCCAAGTAGCAATCACATTGCACAGTAAGTGCTAAAGGCAACTAAATTTCAAGCAGCCCAATATAGAAGCTGGGATGGAATAAATTTTGGAAGGAGTTTCCCAGAAGATGTTAAAAAAAAAAAAAAAAAATTATAGTGAGAAATATCAAGACAGATGAAGGCCTAGAACACACACCAAACACTTCTGTGTTCCACTTCTACATGTGCATTGCAGAACAATGTCCCAGTGCATCTGAATCCCATCAAATGGCATGTGTAAGCCCATTATTTTTCTTTTCTTTGAAAGGAAAGGTTTATGATAGTATTATATAGGTCTGTGTAAGTGGTATAGGTTCCATGTATGTAACTAATTTTATTTTCTTGACTGTATTTAACTTCTTAAATAATGTTTGCAATGGATGAAATGAGTAAAATGGTAATGTGGTAAAACTGCCTGTCCCAGAACAATTTTTAACACATAATTAGCAGTCCAGCTTTTATACCTAAGTACTTAGGAGCTTCAATTAGTAGGATTACTGAAAAGAAGGATACTTTATGAGTAAATAAAGTTCCCAGAATATTTCCTTTCACTTTATCTGCCTCCAAAATTTGTGAATACATAAATCATCACATCTTTGGGCATGAGCCAACTGCTGAACTTGAGCTGCTTTAAGAGAGGGTTTTTTAGACTTTCTCTGCAGCAGATGGTACTGGTCAATATTAGAAATAAGATACTTGATGGATAGACTGTAGTTCTGTTTCAGAATAGCCATTCCCATAATTTTTCCAGATTCACCTTTTCTTTCTCCTTTTTGACTGCCACTATTATCAGGGATATTTACCCCAACACACTGCTTATGGTCTTATTTTTAAAACTTTCATTGAAGATGGACTTATTTGAACTTCATTAACCAATTTTGAGGAAATTGTTCTTCTGACAGCAGTATCTCCTTGGGAATCTGTCAGAGTTAATGATTTCTTTAGCTGTTGAACCAAACCAGGAATCAAAATATTTATTTAGGAACCTAAATAAGTTTTTCAGAATTTCTGAGCATCAGCAGCTTCCATTCTGGTCAGTAGCAGCCAATGCTCAACATCTCTTTGACTAGGTCACCTTTTGGAGAAAGTTCTTAACTCTTTTATGTATCAAAGGATGGAACTCATTTCCTCATCCCAACATTTACAGGAAGGGATGCAGAAAGTTACGTTTAGGAAGGAAATGTCATTTAGAGATATAACTTACAAAAGTAAAGAACTGGTCTTATCTTGTGACTAAGGCAGTTGGTCTAGAAGCAAAAACTCTTGCCTTGTGTTCCCTGAGGCACTTAAGTCAGAGTAATTAGTCATGAAAGATTCAGGTCTAAAGGAGCAGGGTAAGAACCTGAACTCAAGTCTTCTGCAGGTCTGATTGAACAGGTGTTAATAATGTCCCTCAGTCAAAACATTCAGATTTCAATTTCAAAGTGGAAATTCTAACAGTATTTTCATTTTTCTTTTTTCTTATTCATTTTTCTTATCTTTTTTTTTCCTTTTTTTTTTTCTTTTTAAACATATCAGAAACCTTGAAGTTAGAGGTAGAACAGAACTGATCCCTTCAGGAAACTTTTCACTTAAATCCACATATATGTTGCCTTGTTTTCAACAGTTACACTGAATGCACAAACATGTTGTAGACATCTACAGGGCTTGAACTAAGACAGAAGGAAGGTGGAGTGGAAAGGTGTGGGGCAGAGAGGTTCTTTTTTTCTGAAACCCAGACATAATTGAGAAATTTTAAACAAATATATGTACATATGAATACACACAGACATACATATATAGGGGAAAGACCATTTTTCATCTGAAATACTGATCTAACATTTTTAGAATATAACTGATTAAAAGTCAATTCAATTTTCTTTCTTTTTTTTTTTTTCCTTTTTTTTTTTTCCTTTTTTTTTCCCCATGGAAATTCTCAGAAAATGTCAATCTTTGAAAATAACGTCTGCTTTAAACCAGAAAAACATAAGCAAACCTGGTTCCAGTTATTAAAAACTGACATGGTGTAGCTGAAAATGCTTCAAAACTTAGAAATGTCTGGTAAGTAGCTAGAATGAAAAAAAAAAAAAATATTAGAACTTCTTTTGTGCCTTTAATGGCATCTTACTGGTAACAGCTGGGAATGGGAATAAATGAGATTAGGTTAATGATACACACCTAACTAGAAGACCTAAAAATAGAAATTGGATTCTTGTCTCTTCTAACACTTGATGCCTCTACACTTAAATCCTCTAAATCTTTGTTGTTAATCTGAATCCGATACTTTAGACAAAGATATATTTGCCCACTTCAGAGATAATGGAGAACTCCTGAAAGGGAGGTTTTAGAAAATCTCTTGAATTCTTACTGCAATTTAGGTTTGGTTTTTTTTTTAATTCATAGTAGCATGGCATGTATCTATACCAACCTGGCATCTAGATCAGATAAAGGACACTTTTGACTACTTTTACCTGCACTCACATTCATTTATCCAGGATTTGTGAAAATAGAGGGTTATTCTCAACTGCTGATCCAGGTATTGTTATGGACCACTTGGTTATGTAGTCTGTGAATATGAAACCTTGATTTCTCTAGACACAGATAACACCATTCTACAGATTCCAGTTTCTTTAAACAAATATATTCTTTTGCAAGTTTATTAATAGTTGCACTGAACTGCTTTTGCAAAAAGTAAGATTGTACTTTAAAATTGCAAGATAGCAGAAAGCCTTTTATAGCTTTAATACTACATATCTATTTACATGTGAATAACTGTTCTTTGGAAATTCTCATTAATGGTTTCTAACCATTCATTAATGGTTATCAGATGGCATATTCACATTTCAAAACCTTTAGACTCCTATGAATCTAGATTAGGACTGGGACAGATATACTGTACTTTTTGGGCAAGAGCACATTCAGTTCCTCCACTGCAATATGGTTTAGTATCTTGATCAGAGTTGTTACTATCAAAAGCAGAAAGTTGTTGAATAAGAATTTTATAAGTCATCCACAGAATTTTTGGCACTAATTCTCTGTTCATTGGGTGACATAAACAGCTCCCAAACCTGCCCTATCCATTGTGATAGGACAATACATTTCATCTCATGCAGTTAAAGAGTATTTTGTAGAGTATTTTTTCTTAATGAATGCTTCAGAATATATTTTTAAATTTTTCTCTCCCAAGGAGACTTTCTGTGAAGCCTCTTACAAAAAGAGCTGGCTGCTAGAATATGTATAAACAGACACATTCCATCTGAGAATTATGGCTTTATACTCAACCCAATGTTTGCAATACTACAGATAATTAATATCCTGATTACCTAATGGGGATATGTGTTTTCTATATGTCTGCCTTACTGCTGTGTTTGCTAAATGTGAAGGATATTTATTTATTTATTTATATTCTGATAGTTATTTACTTTGCTATCAATTGTAGTCTATGGGAAAGACATGACTTGTCGTTTGTTTGTTTGTTTGTTTGTTTGTTTTTGTTTTTGTTTTTTAAATAAGAAAGGTAAGAGTTTTTTCTTTGTTTTTTTTTTAAAAAAAGAGGTGCTTGGTAATCACCTTGTTGTTATCATTCCTCCTGTTTCCTACTCTACATCTCTTCCTGCCTCCTTTCCTTCTTAGGACCAGATAGAATGGCATTATGGAATAAAATCACAGAATGCCTTGGATTGGGAGAGACCTCTAAATGTCATCTAGTCCAACCCACCCTGCAGGAAGCAGGGACATCCTCAGCTAGATCAGGTTGCTCAGAGCTTTGTCAAGACTGGCCTTGAATGTCTCCAGGGACGGGGCCTCCACCACCACCCTGGGAAACTGTGTTCCACCACCCTCATAGTAAATAACTTATTCCTAACATCAAATCTAAATCTATCGTGCTCTATATTAATTGCCCAATTAGCTGTGTTTAGACATTCTGGTGTGAAGAAGTCATGGTAAACTCATTCTGGATAGATCTTGGTACCTCAGAATTATCTAGATACTCTCTGTCTCCAGGCCATGGAACTAATATTTCACTAATGTGAAGAATACACAGTAATTGTTTACAGATGGACTTTGGAAAGGAGGAGGTGGAGATTATGATAGACTGAATTAATAGCAATATGCTTTGTATAGAAAAGTGGCTCTGTGATTCTGTGAAAAGGACTTACAGCTATCACAGTGAGTTACTAATTTGTTTACCTTCAAGTAAAATCATATCTCTAGAGCCAGACAATTTTTATACTGAAGTGTAGAAGAGCTGTCCTATGTGGCATCGTGATGGATAACTTCATTATACAACTTAAGAAGCACTTCTTTCCTTTCTTGTACCTTTTCATACTCTAGTTAATCACCTCACCCTGGTTAAACCAACTGACTACTTCATCATTAAAAGTATGCAAAATTAACATTTTACTGCACCAGTGCTGGATAAAGTCAGTCTTTTTTGTCTGTAAAATGGACAATCTTGTTTAAACTATTGTGGATTCTCCATCTGATGTGTAGTCCAGCTGATGCTGTTCCCAATCAAGGGATTAAGTCATCCCTTCTCCATCTTTTTCTCAGGATAAGAATATAATGTAAGGATGTTTGTCCTGTGCTGTCCCTGTCTTTAATAGTGGCAGATATTAACTGCTGTGTGTATATGAACAGGAGGAGAAGGTTACAGAGGATTTTTCTCAAGAATAATTTGTCAGCCTCCAGCAATCTGTGGTCCAAAGACTTTCTGAGTCCAAGATGATGAAGTTCTGGTTACTGTCACTGGGACTGATCCCGATCCTGTTCCCAGATCAGGGCTGACATCTTGCCCAGCCTTGGCCCATCCCCCAAAGGGTTCCCTTCTCCTTTGTATCTAATGTGAAATGGCTTTAATGTTTCTTTCACACCATGCTATCTACATTTTCCATCTTTTTGACATGGAGGATAGAATCAAACCTTTACACAGTATTCAGCACATTTCTTCACCTTAGATTTATACAGTGATGTAATAAGATTTTTTTATTAAAAAAAAAATGAATTCTTTAAACACTTTCATAATTGTGATTTTAAGCTTGTAGTTTCATAAAACTGGGTGAAAAATGTTTTCAGCCCTAGGGCCTAAATCATGTACAACATTTTTACAGAAATTGCTGCAATTTTTAATAAAAAGTGTATCAGTTTGGGAGGCTGTTCCCAACCACCGAGAACATCAGGCTCCCAGTTATTTGAAATCTTCATTAGAGTAAGGATTTGTAGCTGTAAGACCTTATCTGCTCTTCCTACACATATCAAGATGAATTTGCCTGTTGCAAGGCTTTACTGGGTAAAATTCACTGTACTGTCTCTTTGTAAGCAACGTTTATTGTGTCCTCCTAAAATCTGGGATTCTGTTATCAAACAGTAAGAACAGTACTGGAACACTATTTTGAGATTATTATTAAAAGACTTTTTCTTGTTTATTTTCAATGGAAACATTTCTCCTCAAAATTCTTGTATAAACACTGTTTGACAAAGAAAACCAATACGACATCATATTTTGTCACCATCAATCATTTGCTATGCAAATTGAGATGCCTACAGGACTTCAGAAAGTTCAAGACCTGTCTGCACACGGGACTTGTACAAGGAATGAAAGATTTACCATGTGAATAGTAACTGCTTTCAGGAACACACCGATCACAAATCAAATTCTAAAAAGATATGGATAAAATAAGAAAATAAGAGAAAATGTTGATCACAGAATTGAAAAAGTGGCATAGTGAACACACCTGGTAAAATGATTATATGAAACATTTTTATTTGAAATATATATTACATTCTTTTGTCTGAAACTTGTGCATACTTCTCAAATTCTGAGCAGCTTTGAAAATTAAATTGTTTTAAAAATAAATATGAAAGCCCTAACAAGAGATCAAAAGCCCATCCACAGATTGTTTCTGAGACATTCACAGAGTATGCTTATGCTAAAATACAGCACCAGGGCAAGAATATACCCAGGTTCCAGCCATTCTTAGGTCAGGATCTATGATAAAGGCAATACCTCTGTGTTTAGTGGGGTCTGATTTTTTTATTTTTTTTTCTTGCATTAATTTTTCTTTTTCCTTTTTGACTTGCTTTGTGTTTCAGCATTTGCAGCATCCTGTGGCAAAGACTTCCAACACTTGTGTGCTCCTGTATAAAGTATTATATTTTGTGTTTTGAACTTGCCACGTGCTATTTCATGCTGTGATTCTTGCCTGCTGGCATTCACTGGAAAAGTACACTCAGTATCTAATAACAATAGAATGGAGGCTACTGTATCAGGACAAATCAGGATGGTCCCATCAAGACAAGAAAGGCCAGATAAAGGTCATGTTCAATGAAAGTCCTAAAGCTGCTACACTTCCCAAAAGACTGAAAAAATCATTCCTCTTTCTGGTGCAGTACTCCCCAGTGACCTCTCCCAGACCTGTTTCTGAAAGGATTTTCCAGCTTCTTTGAAGCCACCGGTGAAGTTGAATTAAAGATAGACCCGAGGTGTAAAAAATAAAAAGGCATTAAGAGCATAAGTATAGATTGGATTGAATATAGAAGATTGTGCCCATTATCAGTATTAGTGAATGGCAAATTGAGGGGAAAAATCCTCAGGAATAAAATTGCCTCCTATTTTACTGGCTGCTTATGCAACCAGAGAAGAAGCTGTATATATAGGCATGTTCTTGCACTCTTCCTTTCTATTATGAGTGACTTGATAATCATGATAAATTCCAACCAGGCTTCATACTTTGTAGAATCTTTAGGGGAAAAAGACCCAAACCCTTACTTCCAATATTTAACTCATCAGAGGGCTGTGGACTTAGAATTTGAGATGCCAGTCTCCAAGAAACAGATATCTCTGTGTGCAGTGAATGACACCAAACCAGTATATATAAATGTTAATAACAAAAAAGACCAGGAGACACAATTTGTTATCTGGAACTGAAATTTTTCAGCTTCTACTTTAGTAAGAACCTAAAGCTAAATTTCCTGGCAGTGATGTAGGATAATCAGTTTTACTCTACCCAAAGAGCTTTGAAAATACATCTCCATCCAGATCCTCAATAGCAACATTAATTTCCTTTTTGGAAAAATAACTCTCCAATTTTTTTGTCAACAAATTGGGCACAATCATATGATGAGGTATGATAAGCAGTAAGAGCCAGGATCAATTCCCATACAGGAATCTCAGGGGAAACCCAAGAAATCATCTATGAGAGTACTGTGCAAGTACTGCAAAAGCATATGACTGGTTTCTAGTATAGTAACACACCTTAATTTGTATTATGTTAGTGACTACAAGCCTTCAGACTGAATAAGGTTCCTTTTGGTCTGCACGCTGTGCAAACATAGAGCTCTTGCCAGGAAAATTTTTCAATCAAATTTTAAAAGAGATGTTAAAATGTGAATAAATTATAGAAATAGGAAAGGAAAAACGTACAAGGGAATAAAATGTTTTATGAGCAGTTAACACAAACCCAACTAATTT